>CAUYSK010092670.1:0-121730 GCA_963575035.1 Avahi laniger | reverse complement strand
AGAGTCCCCTTATTTATTTATTTATTTTTTTGAGACAGAGTCTCACTCTCTTGCCCGGGCCAGAGTGCCGTGGTGTCAGCCTAGCTCACAGCAACCTTCAGCTCCTGAGCTGGAGCGATCCTCCTGCCTCAGCCTCCCGAGTAGCTGGGACTACAGGCATGCACCACCATGCCCAGCTAATTTTTTATATATATATATATTTTTAGTTTTTTGGCTAATTTCTTTCTAATTTTAGTAGAGATGGGGTCTCGCTCTTGCTCAGGCTGGTCTCGAACTCCTGAGTTCAAACAATCCGCCGGCCTTACCCTCCCAGAGTGCTAGGATTACAGGTGTGAGCCACTGTGCCCGGCCAGAATCCTCTTATCTTATGATGACAAAACTGAGGTTAAGAGAGATGTAGGAACATGTGTAAAGTCACAGGGTTTAAGAATCAAGAATCAGGATATTGCTTTGTAAAATATCTGCACATCTGAAAGGACAGCAATGACATGTCTCCCTTTTCCTCCCCAAATGCACACCAAGTGTAATATACAAGGGAGTCTCCTAGGATCTTAGGAGTCTGTTGGGATTCCCCTTTGTGCACTCATAATGTCAATTCTGACAGGAAAGGAGTTACCCAGAACATAATGGAAGTATATCATACTGCTTTGTTCAGGGTAAAACTAACCAGTCCCACAGCTAGAAAATGTACTCCTGTTCAAGCTTTCAAAGATAGGTCTCTATCAGTGACAGTCTAGTGCAGTGGAAAGGTCCTGGGGGTCAGAAGACCTTGACTCTAGTTCTGGCTTGGTAATTTAGCAGCTGTGGATTTTCTGGCAACTACTCGAGGCTCTTATTTTCTTCATCTATAAAGTAGGAAAAATGATAGTTACACATACCTCCACGGGGTGTTCTGAGAATCCACTGAGATAAGGTTTGTTTATATACTGTCTTATTTATCTATTAAGTTATTTATTGTCTGTTTTTCCTCACTACTATGTAAATTCCATGATATCAGGGAACTAGTCTAATATTTCACCAGCATATCTCCAGGGCACAGAACATTGCCTGGCAACAGCAAATGCTCAAAAAATATTTGCAGAATGAATGAACTGTGTGTACTGTAAAACAGTAAAAAAATGTTGATTACTATTAGTATTATTGCTAAGAATTTTTAAGACATACAAAATAGATTTTTCATTAGAAACTAACTTTTCATAAATATTAGTACTATTAGCCAGACAAGTGAATTCAGGCAGTCAGCATTTAAGTTCAAATGATGATCCTGTTCCCATTTTTTGATGTTTCCCTGGAAATTATTATCAGGTTTTTCCCCACATGATATCTGATATTAGCATTTAAATCACATGAATTGAAATGGTGAGGCTTCATTTCTTGTTACTAATTTTTGTAACCTCCAAGAAGGTTTCTTGGTTTTGCTGATTATTCTGCAACTTCCAGGTTCTCTCCAGATGTGAAGAAAATTGCTTACTTGGTTGAGACGCTTGTACTTACTTGATGAAGTACTTGATTCCATCTGCTGTGTAAGCTTCCTCCCACCCATAAGGTAAACCTAGAGTGAAAGGAAACCAAAAATACATTTAATAAGATGATGAAGATAAATTTATTTCCTGGACACAAACCTCCCCCATCTTTACAATTATTTTAAGTACACTTCTTATACAAAATAATTTTTCAGAAAGGGAGAATTAAGACAGTTCAGATAAGCTTTCATACTCAGCATCTTTAGAACACAATAAATAAGTCTTGAGCAGTTAACAATCTGCTTTAGTTGCAATAACTGGATTATGACTTGTCATTTACATGTGGTGAGCATTTTTGTCAGCAGGATTCAAGCAAAAATTTGTGTTGCCGTGGATGGTTTTTGCCTGGAGGCAGAAGGATGGACAAGATGGCCTCTGCTTGTCTATTCCGGCTCAAAGTTTCTTTAATTGGCTCCCTTTACATTCTTTCACTAAGCTCCACAGGGAATCATACATGAGTGCCAGATCAGCAGGGGTTTGAAAGTAGCTTTTGGACAAGACAAAATTCCTTATTAAGTTTGAAAGTTTAGCAAAGTGATTTACAATGGATTGTGGCATTTTACTTTGTTAATTAAGAATTTTGTGCACTAAACATAAACGGCCAAACAATTTGCTAAACTTAGCTTCCATTTCTGTAATGGGATTGAGAATACTTAGCTATAAAGAGATGGGGATTGACGTAAGCAAGTAATATTTGGCTATATTTCTGTAAAGGAGTACATTTTGGCCCTGATCATTTCAAGAGATCAGCCTCATGTTGAGGCAGCCACATTCTCTTATGTTCTGATTTGGGATGGTACCCCTATAGAATACAACGGTTTCCACTCCTCCGCTCCATCCCTGAGTACTGCTAAGGATTTTAATTGACCTTTTGGATTAGTTCTTTGACACCGGCTTACCATAGATCAAGTAGCCTACTTCTTTGGAAAGTAACTGAACTTGAACAAAAAATCACTGACTTTTATTTCCCCAAGTCTTGGCGAGGGGCAGAGCAAAAGTGCAGGGAGAGTAACTTTCTGAATGAAATAAACCCTTACTCTATCAATATTTGTTTATTAGAGAATAGTCTTTGAGGAGCAGCTCTAAGGATGTTGATTTATTTTGTAATTAAGAAAAACAAACAAACAAAAAAAACAAGCTTTGCTGTATATTTATTTCCAGTCTTTTAACAAAAATTGTATAAAATGAGACGTTGGGAAAAATTCCACATTATTTTCTTTCTATTCTCTGGTCGTGAATGCATGTACCTATGCTAAGTAGAAAAAAAGCACTTCTGAGAACTCAGCATAAGCAGATGACTGGATTCTCAGGAGCTCCTGAAGTGACTCTCTACATACATCTCCTCTAGTGCCCACGGCCGCCACATGCTTAGCCAGACAGGTCATGACAAACTGATGCTGCGTCACCAGTTCAAGTGGATTTATTTTCTGTCTTCACATTTTATGTATCTTTTTTATAGATCACTTCATTCATCACTGACAAGTCCCTCACCTGCAGGGAAGAATCTGATGACTGCACATAAGAATCTTGCTTTCATGACAAAAATGTTCAGAAATACCAAGATTTCTGATCAATAAGCAAAGATAGCTAAAAGTTAAGTACAAAGTTATTCTAATATGAGTTTTTGTCTGATAAGTGACTTATCTGTCTGACCAGCACAATTACATCTATCTTCTAATTTCTTAATTCATAGATATTTTTTAATAAAAAGGAAAGAAAAATGTATACTTTAAAGATAGTATCTTTTAATCCACAGGATCATTTGAAAATTGATATTGACATCAGATTACCATATCCCCTGTGCCATCAGAATAGAATTCCTGCCTTAATTATTTCCTTACAATTATTAAACAAGAATTATAACTTCATGACAGATTTATAAAGTTACTAATTCATACGTATTTAAGTCGCAAGGGTTATTTAAGGACTATAGGCATAAAGATATCCCTGTGTATTGAATTTATACATATATATATAGTTTATTTTAGGATACATTCCTTGTTCTGAGAAAATGTTTCTTTTTAGGAGATTGAATAGTTGCTTATTTTTCATGCAGTTAATATAACCTGCAAAAGACAGACCTTGAGACTACACTGAAAGTACTTAATCATTTAGTGATAGTCCAGTAATAGAAAACACAATCGCTCTCCAATTATAAACTGAAAAACACAAATAGCTTATTTTATATAAAAAGAACACTTGATTTCCACAAGGTTATATGATTATGATAGACTCAGTTTTCCATTAGTAAAGGCTTTCATTTCTTTATAGTAAGTGATCTGGATGTAATTATAATTTTATCTAAATACATTTCAATAATTATTGCTCCAAATATTAAAATATTTCTACATTTCCCATATTTTTATACTTGTAAATATATAATGCTTCTATTTTTCCTTTTCTTTTCATATATTTTTTAAAACTGTTATGATAACTATAACCACCTGTAATTTGTTTCTGATTGGAAGTGTTTGTCTATGAACCCTCACATAACATTCTTTCCATCAGAGATCATCTGTTTCCAATCAACAACTTTATGGTGATGACTCCAAAATCTGCATGAGTATCATGCCAGAGTAACAGCCTTAAACATATTCATCTTAGAATACTGGCTGTCACCTAAAACTCAACATATCCAAAACCAAACTCATCACATTTCCATACAAGTAGTTTCCTTTCCAATTTTTTGGTCTATTTACATACCAAAGATTCTCTTTGTCATATTTAGCCCATGTATTCATCCATTAACATTTATTGATTATTCATTATCTGGTCAGCATTTTGCTAGATGCTTAATATACAATGATAAGCAAAAACACATGGACCTTGATCTTCTAGAGCTTTAAAAAAGAATCATAAATCAAGACATCATTAAAATTAGGAATAAGTACTATGAAGGGAAGTATGGAATACAATGAAAAAGTAACTCATAGCATAAAGGTGAAACTCCCTAATACATAAAGAACTTCTGAAAATCAACAGAAAAATATCAATGACAACAAAATAGGAAAAACATATGAAATATTTAGGACACAGGAAATACAAATGCACTTAAAAATATGAAAATATGCTAAACTTCACTCTTAATAAGAGAAGTAGAAATGAAACTATTATGATATGACATATTCATCTATCAGATTAACAAAGATTAAAAAGTAGTTTAATAAGATACAGTGTTGAGGGTGTGAAGAGATAATCGTTCTCATACTAATGAAAGTATAAAAGTATAAAACACATTTATAAGGAGAAACTTGGCAATATCTATTAATATCTAAAACCTTAAATGCTAGTAATAATAAAAGTTGATATTTATTGAGTGGTTAGGTGCTAGACACTGTTTTAAGCACCGTAGGTGTACCAGTTCACTCTTCCCCACAATGAATCTATGAAAAGTACTGCTATTATCCTTATTTAGGAAATGAAGGAATTCAGGTACAGAGGTTTTAGTAGCTTGCCCAAGGCCACAGAGCGGGCAGATGGCAGAACCCAGACTCTTTACTACTATGCTGAAGTGTCTCCATGTGCAGCTTAATCCAGCAATTCTTCTAGGAACTTATCCTCTAGATATGCTTCATGTACAAGATTGTTAATTGTAAAAACAAAAGATTGGAAATAATATAAATAAACATCAATGAGGACTGATTAAAGGAGGAAGTAATTTATGTACCAATCTGGATGGGGTACTGTGTGTGTACGGTCAAGGAAAGATCTCTGGAGGAGCTGGACTTATCCAGGCACAGACCTGGGGAAGAACATGCTAGGTAGAGTGAGTGGTATCTGCAAAGGCCCTGGGATGGGGAAGAGCTTGGCACATTTGAAAAATTGAGAGAAGATCATTGTTGCTGGAGCATGGGGAGGGAGGGAGGGAGGCAGTGACATAAGATTTAGCTGGAGAGGCAGGTAAGTACGACTATGCAAGGCTTTACGGGTCATGTTAAAACTGTTTGGAAGTTTCTTAAAAAGTGAGCAGGAGATCTGCATCTGTTTAAGATGAAGAAAGCTGCAAGAGATTGTTGGTCCTACCATATATGGAGGAAAAGCCGCATAATCCAAAATAAAAAAAAAATCTTTTTTTGTGTGTATACTGCTCAGAGACTTAGTTCCTCACTTGAGCTGCTTCTCAGGTGAACCGAGTTCCAAAGGATGCCAAGCCCCTGTGGGGAAAGATGAGGCACACAAATTCTTTTTCCCTTGGCACAGCACAGATGCCTTTGTTTTTTTGAGGGGAGGAGTGGGATGTAGAAAATCTGACATCTTCACCCTGCAGTGACATTCGGTAAAAAGTGACCTGCCACTGGAGGGCAAGAATAGCAAACCTGTTCAAATTCAGAATCCTGCACTAATACAAAGCAGAGTTTGACTTCCACAAGGAGAGGGGAAGGAAGCCCACTTGAGCACCACTGAGTAGGAGGTAGAATTGTTTGTCACCGGGGAGGGGCAGGGAGGCTGAGAAAGTCCCACCTCTGAGACTCAGGTGCACAGGGCCTGCCTAAAATAGAGACTGGAGTAGGAAAATCAGGAGCCTCTCCCCCACCCTCCAAAACCACTACTAACCTTGCACTGAGTAAAACTCAACAGCCTTCTACAGCTGGGGGAGGGCAAGAGCGCCAACATTAAGCAGCCACTGTGATGCAGGTGTGGAGAGCCTGCTGGTAGCTCAGGATAGAATAGGAATACTAAGAAAACACCTCCAGCACTCCTGACCTCACCTAAGCACAAGAGAGTGGCAGGGCAGATCACCACTGGAGAAATTTGAAGTCTGTGGTGAACTCAAGGTATAGAGACAAACAAATACAAACCTAGCCCAACTACAAATGAGACAGAATCAACTTCCCACCTAACAGCCTGACAGAGAAGAGACATGCTCATTTCTGGATTTAAATATTATTTATCTCAGCCTCTACAATGTCCTGTATTCAATGAATGGCATTGAATCAAATTATGAAACACATAGAAGAGCTATAGGAAAAACACACACACAGACACACAGCCAAAAGATAAAACCACTAACACAACCAGATCCAAAGATGGACACAATGTAGGACTTTAAATAACTGTAATTTATACATTAAAAGATCTAGTGAAATCTAGCTACTTAGGTTGCATAACTGTAGTAATGCTCATCTGCTTGTGTATATTACACAGAAGGAGGGTGACTGAGTTTGTTGAGGTCTGGAATCTTGTTAAATGGTGTGATAGAAGGAGAGAGGGCCAAGTGAGTTGAGGGAATTTGTCAGAATGATTGGAATAACAGACCACAGATCTTAAGCTAAATGAGCTTTATTTAAAAGACAAGTAAAAATAACAGCGGAGGCTGAAGAATAGAGAAAATGGAGAGGTAGAGTGATAAGAGATCTTAATGAGAGTAATAAACCATGGAGTGAGCTGGAAAGATGGGAGGTTTGAGTGAGAAAGTGGGGCGTTTGAACCAGTTTCTGTGGATGCCAAGATTCATGGTGGGAGTGGAGGACCACAGTAAAGTGGGAAAAAATGTCACTGGCAAAAGAAAACTGAAATGTGACAGTGGTGGATTCACATGGATGATGGCAGGGGCTGGGATAGGCAGAAATCTCGGGAATGAGAATTCTAAGAATAAAACTGACAAAGACAATACCATCAATCTCAGACAGCTCAAACAGAGCCAGATTGATTTGAAAAATAATGGTTAGTATAATTGTTATAAAACCTCAAATACATTTAACTTTTAGCATACAATATCCTAAGAAGAGGAGAGCAAGGGAGGGATGGAGGGAGAGAGACATATCTCTGATTCACAATTAATAAGGCTTTACTCCAGAATATGACATTCTTCACATAAGTGGAATTTTCACTTGATTTGCAGTTGGGAAATCACAATCTATATGTAATGTTCTTCAACTATAAGTTGAATAACCACGGGAAAGTAATAATCTTATGGAGTCTTGACTTTCTTATTTATATAGTAGTTATGATAATAGCTATCCTACTAGCTTACGGAGTTATCAGGAGACTCTTATTTGATAATACATAACTACACAATTATATATAAAAGAAGACCATTATTATCGATAGTAATGAAAGTAACAGTTTCTTCTTCATTGCTTATGGTTCTAGTGATACAGAGTGATTTGGATGCATAACGTAGGAAAAGCTTTTAAATTATCTACAGGGGAAACCTCCATTAAGGTGTAGGCACATTTTTTACAAACTTTCTCTCAATACAGGAAATTATATAGTCTGTTCCACTCATGATAACATTAAGCAAAAGAATAACAGAAACTAGTTGGTCACTCTGATTCTTATTCAGCAGTGTGATAGCAAATGTTTAACAACTGGCTCTTGGGGACAGGGAAAGCCTTAATTTGTAACATTTGTTAATATATGTAGTGCAAATACTCTACCATGACTGATTCAAGCTATTAATGTGATGTCAATATACCATGATATAATATTCCCAGATACAACAGATGTAAATTACCTCAAGAACGAAGATAGTAGTAAAATGTTGGAATAATTAGGGAGTGGTTAGTTTTTAGTATTTATTACCTTTTCTTTTAATATAATTTAATTTTCAGTTAAAACATTTTATTTTTAATAACGACTATGTTTGACAATCGGCTCAATATTCAAGCCAATACTATCCAGCTCCAACATACCACTGTAGTTACCCATCTCTTAGCTCTGTGGTCCTAATAGGAAGTTCCAAAAATCAAAGGCTAGAAACACTGTTTTGTCTAATAGATGATTACATGAAACTGATACCAGTTTTTAAAGACGTAAAGAATTTTTGCATTAACTATAAACTATGTATTTATCAAATGTTTACAAAGAGCTTTCCATGTGCCTGACATTTTAGGTATTTTACAAATATTATTAACTCATTGTACTCTCACAACAACCATTTGAGATAGGTACTGTTATTAACCTCATTTTGTAGAGGAAACAGGGATAAAGAGGTTTAAATAACTTGCCATTGCCACACTGCTAATAAATAGTGCAGTCACGATTTGAACATGAGTAATCTGATGTGAGAGCCTATGCCTTTAACCAATGTTGCGTTGCTTCAATTTCCATAACTCCTATTTGCATTGCCAACAACCAATATTACAACGATCAAATAATACTTTTGCCTAACTTTGAAGAACAAAAAAAATGTCCCCAACATTTCAATTTGTACATTATTCAAAGCAATGCTCTTTTAAAAGGAACTGAAATAATTTCTAGGCTTGAGCACAAAGCATCTATTTTAGAGACATTTTATGTTAGATTTACGATTTTACAAGTTAATTTGTAGGTCTGAACTACAGTGCCAATTTTAAAAGAATCACTATCTAATTTTCCTATGAAAAAAGAATCTATTATACTGAGAGATGGTTTTGACCTATAAATAACCAAACAACACAGTATTTCAAATGTGAAAAATAATTTCTAAGAAAATAATTTAAAAAACTGTATAGGTTTTTCTGAATTGTCCTTTAAACACTCCTTAATATTAGACTTGCATAAATGCTGTATTAACAGACATGATTTTGGACCTGTGACTTCATTTTTTACCACCTGGTTACAAACACCATCATTGTTTAGGAGAAAAAGAGCAGATGATACACACATACACATACACACACACACACACACACACACACACATAAGGTAAAAGATTTTACATGTTTCGTATGTCTCAAATTCAAAAGTTAAAATGTTGACATAATTAGATATGAGTTATTTCTAGTTAGAAGTCACTCATCTGGAAAGCTAACAGCTATAATATATTAAAGTAATAACATGCTAAAAATATTTCTATAGGTTATTTGGTGGTTGATAGTCCTCTATCTACTTGTCATTATTTTTTGCAAATAAATACTACACTAGTACCCAGTTAAAGAGGAGGGGAAAAGCTAACATTCATTTTATGCATTTTTCTTCTCAACAGATGTAAAACTCGGTATTTTTACAGTTGGAGTTCTTTTATTCCCAAATTGTGGGGTCACTTCCTTGAACTCTGATAGCCAGACATTCGAGAAGCTAGCTTAAACGTTTTTTTTTTCACACTGCTGTTATCCCATGACCCAGACTGAAAATGCGAATGTAGGATTTCACCAGCAGTTGTCTCTGGGCATTTATACAATGCTGGGGGAATGATCTGGGCTAAGGTACTTTGATTTGTTTTGCTTAAAATCAATAATATACAATGGACTTCATTCTGTGCACTAATAAAACTCAGCATACAACTTGCTGAAGCTTTCCTCACTAGGGTGTGGGATCTCTTTCTGCATAATCAGCCTAAGGAGAGAAAGAAAGAGGAGGACTAAATGATCTTTTCAAACTCTATTCTGCTATGACAATCTTTGTTTATGACTGGTCATCTAATAAATTTAATCCATGTAAAGAGCAATTATGGACAACATATCTGTTTCTTCTTTCCCCAACCTTCCTATTTCTAACGGGCTCCCTACCCCATACATAAATTTCTCCCCAAATTCTAAAGTTCTATATAATTGTTTTGGATGAAGTAACTGGAAAAAAAAAAAAAACAGAAAAACTTTCATTTCACAAATCTAAGTGAAAATTTGAGCCCAATTTTGCTTTACAGTAAAGCATTTTTTTGGACATCTACTATATGTCAAGCATTAAATTTGTTATGGTAAGAGATAGTTTTTGCTGGTTATTCTTATATAAATGTTATATAAAATCATGTGTAATTCATTAAAAAAAACTTTCAGTACATCCACCCTATTCTCTTAGCAGATGACTTTGCTTCTCACCTCACTGAGAAAACAGAAGCAGAAAGAAGAGAATTTCCAGATTCCCACCATAACATCCACTAACATTTCACATACTCTGCTTTTCTCTGTGCTCAGACCTCAGGCAATCCTCCCATCTTACTCAAAACTTCAGCCCAACAATTGTCCCCTCTCTATACTAGATCATTGCCATCAGCCTAAAATTAAGCTGTAATATTAATATCTTCTATTTGAAAAAAGTAAAAAAAAGCAAAACTTCTGTCTTGATTTCACATTTCCTTGCAGCTACTATTCTTTTCTCTGTTCCATTTTACAACAAAATCGTTTGATGGATTTGTCTACATTCAATTCTCCTCTTCCCATTCTCTTTTAAATCGACTCTAGTCAGGCTGCCATTCACCCACCCCATGCTACTAAAACAGCTCTTGCCACTTTATGTCCAAAGGTCAATTCTCAGTCCTCAGCTTCCTTTGCCCATGACTATATGTGACACAGTTGATCACTGCCTCCTCCTTCAAACACTTTGATCACTGACTGCAAAGATAGAGCATTCTCTCAGTTCTCCTTCATCACCGGCTATTTCTTCTCTGACTCATTTGCTGGTTTCTTCTCATCTCCCCAGTCTCTAAAAGCTGGACTGCTTCAAGCCTCGGTACTTTAACCCCCTCTGTCCTTACTTTTTCTTTTCTTTTTCTTCTTTTTCCACTTACACTCATTTGTTAGGTGACCTCATCCAGTCTCTTGCTTTAAATATTATTTATATTCTGATGAGTTGGAATTCTATATTCTCAGCCCGGACTTCTCTCCTGATCTCCAAACTGGCAAATTCAACTACATGCTCTCCCCCTCTACTCTGTCTACAGTCATCTCACTTTTAAACTGAAAGTGTCCACCCCTGTTCTCCTTAAAATAGGGAAGGTGCAGTATTTATATTTGAAATCTAAAGAAGTTGTACTAGTAGAAGTAAATATTAGAATGGTGGTAACCAGGGGTGGGCAGGGGGCAGGTAGATGGGGAAGGTGGAATGTTGGTTAAGGGTACAAAGTTTCAGTTAGACAAATGTCTGGATGAAGTTCTGCTGATCTATTGCACAGCATGATGCAGACACTTAATAATAATGTGTTGTGTATTTCCAAACTGCTAAAAGAGTGGATTTTAAATGTTCTCACCACAAAAAGAAAAAGATAAGTCTGTGAGGTGATGGATATATTAATTCGCCTGATTTGATCATCCCGCAAAGTATACATGTATCAAAACATCTCACTGTACCCCATAAATACATACAAGTATTTGTTAATTTAAGAAAATGGAAAAAGCAAGCTTTCAAGGAAACCTACTTACTTTTCGTGCTTTTTTTTACCTTCTACTCTTGCATAACATATTATCAGAAACTCTGCAGCTTAAGACAACATGCATCAGCTCAAAGTTCTATAGGGTGAAAGTCTGGCGTGGCATGACTGGGTTCTCTGCTTAGGGTATCACGAGGCTGAAATCAAGGTGTCAGCTGGGATGAATTTTCATCTGGACGCTCTGCGGAAAAATTTGCTTCCATTTGGAAGCAAATTTCATTTTTGTTTTTGGCGGAATCCTGTTTGCAGTTGTAGGGCTGAGATGCTCTGAAATTCTTGCTAGCTATCGACCCAGGGCACTCTCTGCTCCTAGAAGCAGAGGGCATTCCTTGCCCCGTGACTCCCTCTATTTTCAGGAGAGCAATGGTGCATAGATTCCTTCTCATACTTCCAATCTGACTTCCCTGTCTCTGATTTCTAGACTCAGATTTAAAGGGCTCAGGTAGTTCAAGCCCACCGGGATAATCTCCCCATTTTAAGTGAACTAGTTATATATGCAAAATCTCTTCACAGCCCTACTCAGATTAGTATTTGGTTGAATAACTGGTAGAAGGCATGTGTACATCAGGAATGAGGAATTTTGGGGGTCACCTTAATGTTCTGCCTGTCACAATGCTCATATTATTTATTTCACATAATGTCTAAATCAGAGGTAAGACATTTTTATTTTGTTCCCAGGAAGGGAAACATCGCTAAGGAAAAATATATCAAAGGTCATATATTATACAAGAAAAAAGAACTTCATAACTAATTTTAAGGTTTATTTAAAGAAAGAGGTATAAAATAGCAAAGTAATCTATGATTTAAAATACTCACGAGATTATAAACATTTTCTCCAATAAATCCAGAGCATTAAAAAATAGTTTTCTGTTACATTCTGTGGTCAGTTAATGAGGGAGAGAAAGTGATAAAACAGGAAGGGGAAGAAAGAAAGAAGGAACCTAGCAAAGGAATGAGAGGCCAGAAGAAAAGAGAGCAGAAATTTAAAAAGAATGCTTATTGCTTTTAAATAAGTTGACTATGAAATCTTATAGTTGTGTGCATAGTTATAAACTATATAAAAAAAGAAGGAAGAGAGAGAATACATAAAAGAGATTAATGGGAGGCTAAAGTTAGGCACAGTAAAGTTGGGCATGTGAAGTGAGTTTGGGGGTGGTGGACTCAAATCTCCAGATCATCCAACCTATCCCTGGTATGGTTAATTAAAATCTCCCTCACAATTTTCCAGTATGATTACTTCCCAAACATTTTCAGCAGTGCTTCTGCCTGGCTCCTTACCTGCCCAGACTCTCTAGACCTGCAAGAAATTTAATTCAAAACTTTCGCTAATAACATTTGTTGAGTGTCTACTATCCAAGGCTTGGTAGAATGGTACTCAGGTTCAGACCAGTGCCTCATACACAAGGGCACTCAAGAAAGATATGTTGACTGACTGCAGAAATTTGCCTCCCATGAAGACTGATGGTTCAGTCAATCTCGCACATATTTGAAATTTTACTGTTATCATAAGGTCTTTGTTCTCACCAGGGGGACTTTTTCGCAAATATTTTCACAACTGTTATTTGTGGATTTTGACACCAGGGTATTGGAGGACCAATAGACACACACTTTTAGACATGCTATCATAGACCAGATGAAATGAAGTCAAGATCATTGATGTTTCCCACCTTGAGTATAAATAATGCAACTCTAAATACCACTAATTCATAATCATGTAGCATTTTGCTATTAACATCCTTTTCTTTCAAATTAAAAAAAGCTTATCTGGAAATCAGCTAATGAGTTCACATTTCTTCCAGGTAAAATTTGAAAAAAATCATAAAAACAAAATTTCCTTCAGACATTTGCCTTTACAAAGATTTGTTTGAAGTTTTATTAAATGTATTTTTTAAAAGATTTAAAGAAAAGCAATAAAAACAACTTCATAGAAGAGGTAAATTTTTCAAATCATAGTTCTCATGAAGTTAGATAAACTCAATATTGTTTGTATTAAAGTTACGAACTCAAATGAAAGTAACCCAAACTTTGCTTTTTCCCTTCTGCAAAGAACATCGGTTCTGACTGTATAGTTTGCTGACACTTAAAAAAAATTTAAAAATCCGTAGTATGGCACTCAAGATCATATAAAACATATACTCTCAAAAAAACATGTCCTTGAATGTTCACAGCAGTTGCATTCATAATTGCTCCAAACTGAAAACAACCCAAACATCTATTCATTGGTGACTGGATAAATAGAGGCATAACAATACAATGGAATACCACCTGGCAATACTGACAACACTGAAATACAGCATGCATGAATCACAAAAGCACTATACTAAGTGGAAAAAAGTGGACCCTTAATCGTCTGTTTATATGAAATTTTAGAAAAGGCAAAACTAGAGTGACAAAGCAGATCAGCAGCTGTCTGGGACAAGTGGTAAGGAAGGGACTGATCACAGAGGAGCAAATGAGATGGTTGTGAGGTGATGGAAATGTTCTAGAACATGACCATGGTAATGTTATACAGCTGTGTAAGTTTGTCAAACTCACTAAATTGTACATTTACATTTTGTTGTGTATAAATTACATCTCAGTCTGAAAAAACAAGGGGAATCTCTTGAAGCAGCAGTATGAACAATTAAGAAAAATTTACCCCATTAAAAAAGCAGCAGCATGAGCAAGCAATCCAGTTACAAAATGGCTACATCTTCCCTTCATCTTCATGTCCTGTCAATCTCACTATGGTCTATCCACTGAGCTGTTTGCTGGAACACACTATAGACTTCATCTATGCTTTTTCAGGTACCGTTCCTTCTACCTGGAATGCTTGTCACTATGGAATATAGTCACTCAATAACCACTTTTGAATGATATCAAAGACAATAGTCATGCATCAGAATCTCTTCGTTCAGCTGTCAGCAGGTCTCTGATTTAGCGATTTCTTCAGTTGGGGAGTCTATCAAGAATTTTTTTTTGTTGATGTAATATTTGCATATGATGAAATGCACAAATATTAAGTGTACGCTCACTGAATTTTCACAAATGCCTACACCTGTGTAACCCAAACCCCTATCAAGATATAGAACATTACCATCACCCCAGAAAGATCCCTTTCTTATTGATTCCTACTCCCATCCTCCTAGAGGTAGCCATTGTTCTGATTTTTTGACAGGTATAATGGTTTTTACTTTTAGAATTTCCATTTAGTTTTTAACAATCATTTCCATTTCCCTGCTTAGATATCCTATCATTCCATTCATTATGAACATATTTTTCTTTACCTCACTGCACAAAGTTACAAGAAGCATTTTTAAGTTCTTATTCTAACATCTGGGTCTTTTTGGACTTTGCCTCTGTTGACTGTCTTTTCTTTTGAAAATGAATTACATTTTTCTGTTTCTTTTCACACTGAACAGTTTTGGATTATAATCTAGAAATTATGAATGTTATATTGTAGAAATCCTAGATTCTCCTACATTACTCTGAAGAGTGTTAACATTTTTGATTTAGCAGGAAATTTAGTTGGCTGGACTCAAGCTATAAGCTCTATTTCTTAGGCAGCAGCTTAAATCTCAGTTCAGTTGTTTTTTTCCTCCCTTAGTTTGGTTGTTTGCAATGTGTTGTACAGTTTGGGGTCAGCCAGAGACATGAACAGAGTTTACACATAGAATTTGGGGGTCTCTGTCTCTGGCTCTCTCCTTCCTAGGATTTCCTCCCTCACTTTCCAGCAGTGAGGGTGGAACTCAAACTCCATCTTCTAGTTCTATAGGCCAGAAAGACTGCAGGTTATCAGAGTTTTACTACCCCATGGGTCCTGCTAGGGTTTGGAGTAGGGTAGGGCAAGCAAAGTGTGAGGGTGCAAAATTTAAGGGGGCACTCACCCTTAGGCTTATGCAAGTACAGACTCAGTACCTGGGACTGAGTGCCTCCTTAACAGGGAGGCACCCGGGGTACTTTGCTTGCCTCACCCTAGTCCCAGCCCTGGGTCCTGCCATCAACCTAAGTGGAACAAACTGGAAACTTATCCAACGTTGGGTCCTTCTTCCAAGTTATGACTAAACTCCAGAATCTTCCTGTTTTTATTCACTCTCCAGAGGCTTGAGGTTGTTGTTTTTTTGTATTTTGTCCAAGGTTTATAATCGGTTTCTGCAGGACGGTTTGTCTGTCAGGAGCTCATTCAGCCATACTGTAAGTGGAAGTTTCAGAAGCACAGAAGTTTTGAGTAGAACAAGATCTTAGGAATCCTCTATCCAATTGTCTCATGTTATAAATTGGAGACTGACACCAAAATAGAGTTTGTCATAGGGTCAATTATAGGAAAGGACAGTAATCTAAACTTAAAATCTGGTGGTCATCCACTATGGCACTCTGCAGCAATGCTGAATGGAAAGAGCAGCTTCCGTGCAGAGTGTGAAATGTTGCACTCAGACTCCCCTTTCAAATGTAAATAAATTGAATACTAACTCCCACTTATTAATCACTGCCTGCTTAACAGTTTGCTGTAGGTATAGATTGAATGTTTCTGTCCTACCAAATTCACATGTTGAAGCCTTCATCTTGCTATGGCTGCATTTGTAGATGCGGGTTCTAAGGAAGTAATTAAGGTTAAATTAGGTCATAAACGGTGGGGATTAGTGTTTTTAGAAGAAGAGACACTAGAGCATGTGTGGGTGCACTGGCACTCTCTCTCTATGCACACATTAAGAGGGGTCATATGAATCCACAGAAAGATGGTGCCACCTACAAGACAAGCTGATAATGCTGCCCTCAGAATGAAACCTACCTGGCCAGCACCTTGATTTTGGACTTCCAGCCTCCAGAACTGTGAGAAATAAATTTCTGTTGTTTAAGCCAGTGGTCCCCAATCTTTTTGGCACTAGGGATCGGTTTCATGGAAGAAAATTTTTCCATGGACTGGGGTAGGGGATGGTTTCGGGATGATTCAAGTGCATTACATTTATTGTGCAGTCAAACCTCTCTGCTAATGATAATCTGTATTTGCAGCTACTCCCCAGACCTAGCATCATGCCTCAGCTCCACCTCAGATCATCAGGCATAACATTCTCGTAAGGAGCATGCAACTTAGATCCCTCACATGCGCCGTTTACAGTAGGGTTCCTATGAGAATCTAATGTGCTCCCCTCCACCCATCTGACAGGAGGTGGAGCTTATGCGGTTATGTGAGTGATAGGGAGCAGCTGTAAATACAGATGAAGGTTTTCTTGCTTGTATGCTGCTCACCTCCTGCTGTGCAGCCCATTTCCTAACAGGCCATGGACCAGTACTGGTCTGTGGCCGCTGTGGCCTGGGGGTGGGGGAACCACAGGTTTAAGCCACTCAGTCTGTGGTATTTTGTTATGGCAGCTGGAGCTGACTGATAAAACTATTCAAGTGGATCCAAATTTTGCACACTGGTAAGTCAGCTAACTTGACAGAATTACTTCAGCCTGACTACACGAAGGTAAATTCATGTTCTTCTCTAAAAGAGTGTGAACTCAGAAAAATAAAATCTATGAATCAGTGAAATAAAAAATAAATTTGTTTTGAAGGCTGAACCCAGGTACTTGGAGTAAATCTGTTGTAAGGTTGTTAGGCAAACAGTGTTTCTAAAACAATTTCATCTCATTGTATTTCCTATCTTATTTTTTAAACACTTATATATAGAACTATTAATAAATATCAGTTTATTCTGAAAATACCTGTAAAGAATCATACCTTCCAAAATAGCATAAAAACAAGCACCATGCAAAAGTAAGGCCCAAACACATATCCCTTATTTGCAGACTAAGCTTCTCATCCATCACGGACCACCATGGACCTATTTATCTTTTCTTGGTTTTCATACCTCCTGGCCTCACAGTCTACCCTATCATTTGGTCTTCATTTCACTTTCTTAGCTCCCCACACAATGCTGCTTTTTCCATCTCTTCTCATGGTATCATGGGGCCTCACTACTCTTTTTACCTAAACATCCTGGGAAGATCTTTCTATGGTAACCTGGCCAAGGATATTCTTGTCATATCTTAGGCTGACCCCATTCAGCCTAGCCTAGACTTGGAGTCATAACCAATCATTATGAAATAAAATATTAATGAAATTAGGAAGCATTAAGTTAGGAGTATATTATCTACTAGAATTTCAAGTCATATTTCTCATTATACCCTAATCTTTTATCTCTTTTTTTTGTTGTCGTTCATTGCTACTTGCTGTTATAGCCAAGTCGATCTGTTCTTGTAACGTTAGGTCCCAATATTTCATTTCTACATTCCAACTTTCTTTTATCCTTTCTCTTCATCTGGCAGCACTGAGAAAGACAACTTATCTGATAAGAATGAGGAAATAAGAGAGTTATTTCTTATTTGATCAGTGACGGTAATTTCTGATAATTCAGGATAAAAAATTATATGTAATTATAAATAGTTCAATTTTTATTTCTACATAAAATTGATTTGGTTTGACTGATGCAGACAATCATTCCAAGGAAGACCAGGTGCCAGTTTTGCGAAGTCTTCCTTTAACTTTACACTGTCATACACAGTTGTAGTAAGGCCCCAAAGTATTTTTTTTCTTCTTCATTTTCTTAACAAATTACTGAACAAAAAGAAAAGCTATGTTTGGGGATCCTGATATCAAAAGTACTTTGGCAGGAGGTTATCTTGACTACTAGGTTGGATTTTGGGGTTCTGGGCAATGTAAATTTTGGGACTGGAGTCTGAGCAAAACTTTTTTAAAAAAAGATTGAATCTGCTCTAATTAATAAAAAAAGGATAACAAATAAACAAAAGGAACATAAACTCTCATAAATGTGAATAAAACAAAGGAGGAATTAGTGAAATCTCTTTAAAAAAATTTAGTTTCCTACTTTGAAGTACATTTTGATTTGAGATATTGTTTTTTTTCTTTTTTTTTGAGACAGAGTCTCACTTTGTTGCCCTGGCTAGAGTGAGTGCCGTGGCGTCAGCCTAGCTCATAGCAACCTCACACTCCTGGGCTCAAGCAATCCTCCTGCCTCAGCCTCCCGAGTAGCTGGGACTACAGGCATGCACCACCATGCCCGGCTAATTTTTTCTATATATTTTTAGCTGTTCAATTAATTTCTTTCTATTTTTGGTAGAGACAGGGTCTCGCTCTTGCTCAGGCTGGTCTTGAACTCCTGAGCTCAAACAATCCGCCCGCCTCGGCCTCCCAGAGTGCTAGGATTACAGGCGTGAGCCACCGCGCCCGGCCTGAGATACTGTTCTTTAAGGATATATTTTAATGACTGGATAAAATACTTATAACTCAAGACTTTATTTATAGTTAAATGAGTACCTCAAAAAGCACTTAAAAGTTCCTTCTTTTACCTTAAGTAATCTCCATTTAATTTTAATATTTTAATTTGCTTAGGAAGTCATACACGAACACATAGATATACACATCTAAATACGTAAGTTGATAATCCAGAGATAAACTTTTGATTGTCTCTTGTTATAATTTTTATAAACCCAAACTCGATGGAATTTAAATTGACTCCTTTCTATTAATTATAGAAGTAGCTGCATGGAGTAACGTCTACATTCATTTTTAAATATAGCTATACCTGATAAAAAGTAAACATAAAATGCTCCAACTCCTCTCAATTTTTTGTTTTTTCCAACATAGGCCTCGCTCCTTCACTTATCTCTGCATTTGAACAGGCTATTAACTCTAGCTAGAGTTACTATTAATAACTTTCTTTTCTTACCTGCCTTGTAGAATTCTGCTCATCAATCCAGCACCAGCTTAGATGAGACTTCCTCTGTGCATCCTCCCCCAGGATCTCTGGCGGAGTTCATCTTCCCCTCCCCTGCGGTACTTCTGTGGTTTGTACCAGTTTCTATCACAGCACTTGACCACTCTTCCATGGAAAACATGAGTTCCTTGAGGACAACCATCTTTTATCTATCTTTGTATCACTTTCTGGTACACAGCACAGGCTTTGGTGCATAATAAATGTTAAACAATGGTTTATTGAGTATTTACATCCCAAGAAGTAAAATACCTTCAGATTTTTTTTAAAGCAATATTATCTGGTGAGATTTTTAAAAAATGTGGCATATTCATTAGGAACGCTTTCAGGTGAAAGTGACAGATAACCTAACTAGGTGGGCAAACAAACAGGTGTTTATTTTTAAGGAGCATGACGGTTGCTAGACAATAACATCAAGGTTTCAGGTTCCTTCCGTCTTTCTATCTAGTATCCTTTGTGTACAGGTGGTTCATCCTTACACTTTACATCTTGTGGTTCCAAGAAAGCCCACAAAGCTATAGGCAACATATCCATATTAAAGGCAGGAAGAAAGGCAGAAAGGAAAAAGAGGTGGTTCCAGATCCATCTCTCCTTATCCACTAAGTTAATGTTTCCTCGGAAGTTTCTAAGCAGACTTTCCTTCATATCTCATTGGTCAGAACTGGGGTGTGTGGCCAATCCCAGAGGCAGGCCATCCCTGAGAAAGCAACTGCCTGACTTCAGAATTTCTAATGTTACACATTGGCTAAGGCAAAACACCAAGTCTACCCTAGATGACAAAAACAAAAAGACAACAAGAGACTAGATTAAGGTGAATTAAGATATTAAGGTTACCAGGTTTGTCGAAATAAGTATGCCTAAGACCCTGGGGATCCTAGGGTGTCAATGCAAATGGGCATATAGGTAATAATTCATATTTTCTCAAGATTGTGGCTGCTTGTAATGACATAGATAATGAGACAACTGTTTCAATCTTGCATCTCTTATCTCTTTCTGTGCTTTTAAATCATTACGGTTTTCCTTTCTCTCCCATTCATCCCATCCTCTTTTAGTTCCACTACTGCCATTCAAGATTCCTCAGACCCAAATCTTAAATGTTTCATTCTCTATAAATGCTTTCCTGGTTTTAAAATAAGTTCTCTCATTATTTCTCTGAGCTATTAGTACTCTGTACCACTCCCAAAACACTTAATATCTTACACTTTGCATTATGATAATTTGCACAATTATTTTATGACCCTCTTCCCATAAACTGCTAGCTCCTTGAGGGTACTGAATCTTCCTCAGACATACTAGGTTCCAAAAAACTATTTTCTGAATTGAATTTTTAATTCATTTCTTTTCATTTGCTCAGTCAGACTCTTAGTGTTAGAACAAAGGAAATAGAAGGGAAGACTAATATGTATAAAAACGGGGCCACTGCTAGCCTATGTTGATGTTGTAAAAACCAGAAAAAAAAATTTTCATTATGGGTTGAAAATAGCACTCGCTCTGTGTGCAAGGGCTAGAAAATAGTGTCTCCTCTGAGCTGATCCAACTCTGAGAGCACGGAGCTTGTAGGGCTAATGTTTACAATTTTCCCCCAACTTTCACAGATGACTCCCTCATATCTAATCAATAGCAGTATTAACTCACCATTATCAGTTCTCTGTAATGCGTTTCAACTTCTTCTTTTCATATTTCATCGATTTAGAAATTATGCAACTAATTTACAATAACAAGCATAACTGGCATTAATATTTTTAAAAACAAACATAATATACATTTTAACTGGTAGCAGCTTAAGTTCATGGTAGCACTAAGAGAGGCCTCTTAGGAGCAGACATCACCTATGGGCATCTCCGTATGCTTTACAGAGAGGATGGATGAGTTGCTAATCTGGCAACTGGGTTAAAAATAGAGATTAGTTAAAACAGCTTCCACTTTTTGGAGAAAATGGTTCTAAGAAAATACAATATTAACGACTACGGAGCCTTTTCTAATTTACTGAGAAAATTAAGAAAAAAATTACTATCAGGACAATTACTTAACTATTGAAAAGCATAGGCTTTAAGAGCCTTTATTTTTTCTTGGTTCCCACAATACTACATTTGCTGACTTTTCCTTCCATTCTTCTGACCACCCCTTTCTAGTCTAGTTTTTTCTTTCTCTATAGACATCTAAACATTTCCAGTGTTGTCTTGGATCTTCTTCTTTTCCCTACTTATTTTTTCATCCCAGGTGAACTCACCACCTTGATAGCTTTAAAAACCATGTATTTGCTGAGAACTCTTAAATTTACTTCTCTGGCCCAGCCCTTTCTTCTGACTTCAGACTGGTATAAGCAACTCCCCGCTAACATCTTCACTTGAATGTTTCATAGATAATGTATACTTAATTTTTCAAAAATGAAGTTGTAATTGATTTCTCAAAGACTGATCCTCTTGGAATTTTCCCATCTCACTGAGTGGATCTATTCTGGCCTCCTGTCATTTGTTTGAGTAGGCAACTCTTTCCTGCTGTCTGGAATGCTCTCTCCTTAATTCATTAGGTGGTTGGTTCCTACTCAACTTAAATCTTACTACGCAGACAGACTTTCCTAGTTCTCTCTCCCTATCAGAGCAACATGTTCTCTACAGTCATGTACATTCTCAGTTTGAAATTGTGTTATTTATTGGTTTTCCTGTTTATTATTTGTTTTTCTCTACTAAACCATAAGCCCTATGAGGATAAGGATCATGTCTGTTTCATCCATCCCCCTGTATACCAGGAGCCTAGCAAAATGATGGACATATAGTAGGCTCTCAAAAATGTTTGTTGAATAAATATATAGTACTTTATTCTAAGTAAGGATGTTCTTGAGAACATTTACCACAATTTGTAATTACATAATTAAACTTTTTAAAAATGTCCAATTACTCCCTACAAAATGTATGTTCCAGGAAGACCATGTAGAATTTATTCCCCACTCAATACTAAGAGTCTGACACATAGGTAATCAATCAGTATCCGTCGAAGAAAGAAAGGGAAGGAAGGAAGGAGTAGAAGTGATGATATGATTGAGGTAGAGAAGAGACCCTAAAGGAGAATGCTTTACAGTAATACTCTGAGACTATGGCAACAATTCGAATACAAGCTAAAAACAGTCGATCAAGCATTTTGTTTTGCCCACATAATGTAAACATTTGTACCTTTAGAAACAACTAGATCATTCAGCATTTCACTTGTAAGACAGATGTTCAAAGTTATTTTGGATACGGTTGAAACTATCATTTTATTTTTTTAGTATTAGTGCAGGCAATTTGGATAGACCTATGTTTCTTTAATATAGGTAATTCTGAAATGAGTGTTGTGCTATTTAGTTAAAGAGTGTTGAGAACCCTTTACCATGGGATGTGCGTTTAGTGAAATGACCTGGAATTGATCCAGTTTCTTAACAGTAACATTATAGAATAATGATTGCCTAAGACCTTTGGTCATTATCAAAATCTGAAAATTTCACAACTAGTCTTTTCTATACTAAATGCTGAGCCAAGAGGAAAGCCTGAAATCTGTCATATCATTTGACATATAAGAGAATCGGACAGCTGTTTGCTTTCTAGAGCGTGAATGCTCATTTTTTAAAAATGAGATTATACAGTAGATTGTAACACTATGAAAGGTTCTTTGAACAGACAATAGATCAAAAATATTTGTTTAGTAGACTATGAATCTAAAGAGTCACAGTTTCTGCTACTAAGAATTCCAAGATTACATCACACATAGAAATAAATTTATGTACACAAAAAGCATATTATTTTTTAAGAAAAACTTAAGAGTGAATCTTCAAATATTTACCTCCCAAGAAATTTCCTTCTAGAAATATTGTTAATTATATTCAGCTTATTAACTCATCTGTAGTATAATAGCATTATATGCTTGTTTTTCATTAGTAAAAGGTTTCATTAAAACCTTTACACAGATAGTGCCTCTATGTAGCTGACTCATATTTTATTATTAGTGGTAGGTATGCAGAGAGGGAATACATTGGTTTTCTGCAGGAAATACTATAGAGATTTGAAATCTAGGTCACATAACAGCACTGCTACAACAGAAGAGCATAAACGCCCAAAGTTGTTTTGTCTTCCACTACGAAAATAATGTTTAAACAAAACTTAAAAATTGCCTGCTTTGTAATTACTTTTGGTTAACTTACATGAAAATTAGCTATAATCATAATTATCCTCTTCACAGACTTAACATGCTACTGTTACATATAAGGAAGTTTACATTCAGTGTGTATTAAGGGTAACCACTAGACAGAAAGCCAGATAATAAAATTTGTGCTTCTGTGAAATCTCTAATCTGAAGATCTCAAAACTGTTTTAAATCCAATTAAGTTTCTGGAGATTCATTAGGCAGTAGAGTTAAGACAGGCAAACTTGGTATGTCACATGGCAAGTCAGCAACTAAACAGAAAGAGAGCTGCCTGGCATATTCCAAAAGATTTGCTTCTTGCCTTCATGGTTTTCCGAATGTGATATTATGGAAAACACATATCTGTGGCTGTGATTTAGTCACTAATGGTCTTTGGAAATAATACAAATGCTAACAATATATTTTGACAATAACATATTTACTCTATATTCCCAAATGTAAATATGTTCCATAGCAATGTTTTGAATGCATTTATCAGGTTTTTGGAATGTGGCAATATCTCCTTTGAACATTAAAAAAAAATTTATATATGTGTATGTTTCATTAAGCTTTTTAGTCCTTGAGACATAAGTAGCTCAGATATTTCAGCTGAAATATAAACAATCAAACTAGGCATATTCTTTGGAGTTTGTCTTTATACCTATAATGGGTTACCAAGACCTAAAACCAAATTAAAACTTTCGTCAACAATTTGGAACAGAATTGAAGGAATTTTCTGTCATTTCCCACCATGGTTAAACCTAGCACATAAATCACGTGTGATTAGTCAAATTTATTCCGCTTTGAATGCTGAATTGTAAATTTTAAAAAAATTTCCAGATGCTGGAGAATGATATCTTTATATCGTAACAAATGTCCTATTATTCAGGTCTGCTTTTCTTTGCAATTGCCTTAAACTCTAAGCTTCAGATTCACTACTGGCAGAACTCTGCTGAGAAATGAATATTTTATTTATTTTTATTTTTTTTATTTTTTATAGAGATGGGGTCCCGCTCTTGCTCAGGCTGGTCTTGAACTCCTGACCTCAAGTGATCATCCTGCCTCCCAGAGTGCTAGGATTATAGGCGTGAGCCACCACGCCCAGCTCAAGGAATTATTATTTAAAACTGTGATTGGGCTAGAGATTAAAATATGCCAGTAAACAGCATATGTCATAATAATTGGTTCATTGCATTTCATTAAAGAGAAAACAAACAATGGTTTCTACTCTGAAGAAATTAAAAAAGAATAAAAAAGATGGTGTAGTTAAAAACTCAGAAAACACATGAACAAAATCTGCACTTCTATTTGGAAAGCAGTACATAATTAGTCACTGTTTTTTTTTTTTTTTTTTTTTTGAGGCAGTGTCTCGCTCTGTCCCCTCAGTGCAGTGGCATCATCATAATTCACTGCAACTTTGAATTCCTGGGCTCAAGCAATCCTCCTGCCTCAGCCTCCTGAAGTAAGTGGGACTACAGGGTTCACGCCACTCCACCTGGCTAATTTTTCTATTTTTTGTAGAGAAGAGGTCTTGCTCTTGCTCAGGCTGTTCTCGAATTCCTGACCTCAAGCTATCCTTCCATTGGCTCCTAAAGTGCTAGGATTATAGGCATGAGCCACCATGCTCAGCAATTAGTCGCTTTTAAAAAGAAAACTTCAAGATGAGTTGAGGCGATGTTACACAAATACAATCTTCCTCTTAGTTAACTCTGAACAAATGAAAACCTGAGAAGAACTATAAAATTGATTGAATTAGAACATACAAGCTTTTTGTTCTTCAAATCTATAGAAAGCCATACTCTATATTGATATATTTTTCTTATCTTTGGATTATAAAAAAAGAGCTAGATGGTTTAAAACTACATTTCATATATTGCATTTATATTTTTAAAAAGAGTCAATGTGTTTCCTAAGGAAGTCTTTGGAGGTTGATTTACTGCAAGATACTTAGAAAAACCTGTAGTGGTCTGTTTCCTTAAGTTAATGTCAACTCACCATCTACTGAAGCAATAAAACAAAAACATTTTACTGTTTATAAAAACTCTCCAACCCGAAGCATATCAATACACTTCACAAAACCTTATCAGTACATCATTAATGAAGAAAGACCTACCTTTGGATAATACCATACATTATAGTATTAGGATAGGGCAAAGATATTTTCAACAAAGCATGAAGTTAACAAAGAACTTGCTCTCAAAGAAAGGATTTTATAGGTACTTCAATTATTTTTTTCTGAGTCCCAAATCAGAAAAGTAATTGCAAGGGTGCCAACAAACTCGAAATCAAGGTTGGCTCTGGGAAATATGGGAACTATAATTGTCATACTCAAAGGGCCCATTGTGTTCAATGGGGAGAAGAACCTAGGGCTTCTATCTTTTATGGCCATGTTTTGTCTTGATGCTATTTGACAATTATTTTAACCAAAAGGCTAACAAGACCATTTTTCTTAATATCCCCTTTATGTAAAGATGCTCAAAATAAATGTTAAGCCTCTTATGAAATAAAAGAAGAAACTGTTTTTCCTTGGAATCTCTATTAGTTCACAGTTAGCCTGGACTTAGAAACATTTCTGTCATCATAGTTCGCAAATAGTGCACACAGTTGTGATGTGGTACCCTAAGGGACATATTACTATTAATGGCCCATCCAGCCATTTGATTATCATTGTATGGTTAGTGGCTTTTTAGGATAGTATCTCTGATACAGACAATCAAATGCTTTAATTAGTTTATTATTCTGTTTTCTTTTAGAACAAATCCAGGCCATATTTGACTTTAATGTGAGGGCACAGTACAATGCAACTTTCAGGCCAGTTTCTCACCTAAGTTCAGTTCCCACAAGTAAAGCTGGCTCCCAACTAGTATAGTAAATAGCATTTGCAAATCAAGAAAAATGACAAAACTATAGAACATCAAGAGAATGGCAGATAAAATAACAAAAGAGATGAGAAGACTTCCAAAGGAGTTCCAGTTAAGGGGAAACAGAACAAATAAGACTGGAAAGGTAGAAAGAGGTTGGAGTCAGCTCTGTTTTGGATACTAGATATCAGAACAAACTCATAAAAAATTAGTTGTTCTTCCATTTTGCAGGTAAGGAAAGTGAGGTAAAGAGAAGGTAAGAAACTTGCCAAGATCATGTTGCTCATTAGAGGCAGAGGTAGGATTTGAACATAGGTAATCTTGTGCTCGAGCCCATGCCGTTAGCCATTATACACTTCTCCCACTATACAAACAAACCAAACCAAACCAAACCAACCAACCATCACCACCACCACCACCACCACCAAAAACCCACAAAAGTATTAGCCAGTTTTAAAAAGCAAGAAAAACAGGACTAAAAGTAATGAGGCCAAAATGTAAACAATGCTTGCCTCTCAGTGGTAGTGGATTATGAGCAATTTTTCCTGCTTATTTATTCTTTTCAGATCTTTTCAAAATAAAAGTAAAGTTTAACACTTTTTTTTAATGTCAGCAGAAAATAAAGTAAAAATATTGCTGGCCTAACATTTTACCTCTTATCTTAGCACTTGTCAATTTAGAAAAACTATGCATACATTTAAATGACACTTGTTGACAGCTATCAGGGCACGTATCACTAGAAAGTCACAGAAGTCTGGGCATAGGCAGGAATTTGTTCAAATAAAGTAACTTCTAAAATATGTTACAGGATCAGTATAGATTTAGTTAAATTTCCTATACTTTTTTCTCTTAATTTATTTTATGTATTTAAGGTATACAACATGATGTTTTGATATGCATATACATGATAAATGATTACTGTAAGTAAGCAAATTAACATATCCATCGCCTTCCATAGTTACCTCTTTGTGTGTGTGTGTGTGTGTGTGTGTGTGTGTGTGGTAAGAGCAGCAAATTTTCAATACATAATACCCTATACCTTTTTCTTTAACCCTATCTTTTTTAAACTACAGTTATATAACTGATATTTATAAAATGACTAAGAGGTCAGAGGTATTGAAATGCTTGAGGAATCATAGAAGAAAGATCAAACTGACCTTCAAAACAGTTTTGGAGTAAGATGTAATTCTGCCCTCACCAATCCAGTGAACTTTCTCTTTTTTAATTTTTTAAAAATTTTTTTATTATTTTGAGACAGGGTCTAGCTCTGTCACTTGGGCTAGAGTGCAATGGTGTCATCATAGCTCACTGCAACCTCAAACTTCTGGGCTCAACTGATTCTCCGGCCTCAGCCTCCCGAGTAGCTGGGACTACAAATGTGTGCAACAATACCCGGCTAATTTTTCTATTTTTTATAGAGACAGGGTCTCACTCTTGCTCAGGCTGGTCTGGAACTCCTGCCCTCAAGTGATCCTCCCACCTTGGTCTCCCAAAGTGCTAGGGTTACAGGGGTGAGCCATTGCACATGGCCCTACCTTCGCTTTTAAAGGTCACAAGTGCTTACACTCTCAGTCAATCCTTTTCTCACTTGTTGATCCCCTGTTATCAGCATTTAGCACTGCTGACCACTCCCTCCTTGAAATTCCCTTCTCCCTGGGCTTCCTCCTGCCCTTAATAATCTGTTCTCCATATACTCCTATTATCCTGACTACTCCCATCTGGCCTATCTTCCTCCTCTGAGCTGTCTCAAAGGACTTCTCCTTCTGTTATATCCTTTCTCTGCAATGTTAGGGCTTCAACCATCAAAACTGCATTAATAACCCTCCAAATAACATCTCCAAATCCTGACCTCTCTCCCAATTTCCCTCTAGATGTCAATCAGCATCTCAATATGTTTAATATGGAATTTATATTCCTTATCTCCCAGATCTGTCTTTCTGGCTGAGTTCCTTGATTCTACCAATCTCCAGTAATCCAGGTTCAAAAATCCAGTGTCATTTTTACTCCTCTTTCTTGTTTTTCTTGGCAATTGTTTAGTCCTATATAATCTACCTCTGCAATGTTACTCATTTAGTTATTCAATAAATATCTGACTGCTGTAGTAGACTCTTGAGGCTATAGTGGTGAATAAGACAAGTGAGGATCTTACCTTTCTGGTGCTTACATTCTAGTGAAGACAATTTCAGGTGGCAAATAAGTCTAATTAGAAAAAAGATGAGAGTAGATCAAAAACGAATGGTACTGATGATGGAGCTGATCAGGAAAAGCCTCTCTGTATTGTTTTAAGACTAAGTTTGTGGTAATTTATTACAGTAGCAACAGGAAACTAATATACTCTCTTGCCTTTCAACTCCATAGCTACTTTATAACTCTTCTGGGGGCTTACCGTGTTCAGCTTGTATCATATTCATATGTAAGTTTTAATTCTCTTTGTAAATGGCTAGCTCCTTGAGGACAGAGTGTATATCTGATTCATCTTTGCACCTGCCAAAAATGCTAATCATAATGCCTTATATATAGCAATAAATCAATAAGTGTTAATAAATATTAATGAATGATATTTTTGAAATTTTGTATATAGGGCATATTGAGCAGATAATCAGAATACTCAAATAATCTGAGTAGTCGATTCCTCAAATATTCTGAAAAAGTGAGCTTATTTTTAAAATGAGTATCTTAAAAATATTTGCAAAATTAAAAATAATAACATTCTTAGGCAATACACATAGTCATTGAGCATTTGTCAATTGAATTTTTTAAAATGAAGGTTTCAAATCAATAGGCATGTAATTTCCTAATTTATAAATAATGACATCATGACTTGAAATACTTTTATTTCCATTAGCTTATGTTAAAATAATACCATGATTCTCAAATGGATAGTAAAAGCAATAGGGCATATATTTTTGCCAATTTTCTACTTTTAGGTTATGTAAATGAAGCCAAAATTTGGGGGCATTTTGTCATCAGTACTGTCCAAAAGCCAATTAGAAATGAATTAAAGAAAATATTTCTATAGAATTCACAAACTGCTAGTAATGAGGTACAATGTACAAGACATTCATTCAAACAGAAATGAATAACGCTAAAATTTCGTTTCCACTAGGGGTCTACAAAGAAGGAAGCTAAAAATAAATGAAAAAAAAAAAAGATAAAGGCATTTCATTTTCAATTATTTTCAAGTTATAAAAGGTTTGTATTTTTATGTGATGTAAAGATAGAGACTGGAGACATAACAAGTGAGTCCACTATGTCAGTACCACTTGGAATCAGACAATTAAGCTTTTGGCATTTACTAACTCTGAATGTGTCTCATACAAAACTAAACACGACTCTGTAGACAGAGAATAAATAAAGAGAATTATGAAATAATCATAATTCATATTAGGTTTTTAAAGTTTTGTTTATTTACAAAAAGCAATTCACTCATCTCTGCATTTTCACAGTTCCTTCATTTGCTTCCTTGTATACAAATCAATATCATGCTTGCCTTTAATTCCCAAAAGTCTAAGAAGGAAATACACCACAGTAGGGAGGCATAATTTTCTCTCTTATTTATGGGTGAGATAACTTAATGAAGAATTCATTCATCAATCATGGAGTGTCAACTACGTGTCAAGCACCATGATAGGCACTGGGGAAATTAAGCTGAATGAGACACACGGTGAGGAGGCAGAGCTGTTTCTCTTGGGAAGATTCTTGACAGCATTTCCAACATAACAGCAGCTGTCTACTCTGGAGGCTGGTGTCTTAAACTAGTAAAAGAGGACCCTTCTAATGCCCCCAAACTTCCTTTGATTATATAGGAAAGAATCAAGGGGGTGGGGAGGATATTTATAGCTCATGAGGAATCTGAAGATTGACTAAAAAGCTCTAAGAATGTAATTTGTATCTCTTATTCCAGTGTGAGGAAATTCATTCTAGGAAAAATTCTAGCCTTGCTATTAAAAAGGTCATTTTCCCACTGGGAAGACAGAAACAAATGGCAGTACAGTTGACCCTTGAACAATATGGGTTTGAATTGCATGGATCTACTTCTATATGGAGATTTTTCAATAAAAGTTACACTGTGGCTGGGTGCGGTGGCTCACACCTGTAATCCTAGCACTCTGGGAGGCTGAGGTGGGAGGATTGCTCATGGCAAGGAATTTGAGACCAGCCTGAGCAACAACGAGACCCTGTCTCTACAAAAAGTAGGAAAATTAGCTGGGCTTGGGGGGCACATGCCTGTAGTCCCAGCTACTTGGGAGGCTGAGGTAGGAGGATCACTCGAGAACAGGAGTTTGAGGTTGTGGTGAGCTATGATGATGCCACTGCACTCTAGCCGGGGTTGGGGTGGGGTGCGGTGGCGACAGAGTGAGAACCTACCTCAAAAGAAAAAAAGAGTGACTAATTATGTACTATTTTCCAAATAGGGGTACAGATTTTGTTTATGTGTTTTCTGAGTTTTTAACTGCACCGTCTTTTTTATTCTTTGAAGTAGAGACCATTGTTTGTTATACTCTAGCTGGGTCTCTTTTTTTTTTTTTTTGATCCTGTCTCAAAAAAAAAAAAAAGTTACACAGAATATGCTCACGTCTCCTGCTCCCCTTCCACCTCATCCACCTCTTCTGCCTCTGGCATTGGAGACAGCAAGACCAACCCCTTCTCTTCTTCCTCCTTCTCCTCAGTCTACTCAATGTGAAGACAAGGAGGATGAAGACCTTTATGATGATCCATTTCCACCTAATGAATAGTAAATATATTTTCTCTTTGTTATGATTTTCTTAATAACATTTTCTTTTCTCTAGCTTACTTTATTGTAAGAATACAGTATTATATAATACATGTAATATATAAAACATGTGGTAATCGAATGTTTATGTTATTGGTAAAGCTTCCAGTCAATATTAGGCTATCAGTTTTTTGGAGGGCAAAAGTTATACTTGGATTTTCAACTGAGTGGGGAGTTGGTACCATGAACCCCCATGTTGTTTAAAGGTCAACTGTAGTTTGGTATTAATTTTCCATTGCAGTGTAACATACTACCACACATGTAGCAACTTAAAACAATACATATATTACCTCTTAGTTTCTGTGGGATAGGAGTCTGGGCATGGCTTAACTGAGTCCTCTGATTAGGATCTCACAAGGATTCAGTCAGTGTATTGAGCATGGCTGTGGTCTCATCTGATGCTTGACTGGGGAAGGATTGAAGGCTTCAGCCAGAGTCTGTCCTTAGCTCCTTGCCACATGAGTCTCCCAACAGAGCAGTTCACTCCTTTGAGCCAGGAAGGAGTGAGAGACTCTAGTAAAATGGCACTAAAATCTTATACAGTGTAATCATGCACACCCCATCACCTTTCTACAACAATAAAGGAGATGGACAACAAACAACAAAAAATAGTGGGAAGTGCCATGAAGAGAACAAAATAGTGGAGTAAAATGGAGTATCTGGAGGTGGAGAGAAGGCCAATGTTAGGTGATTAGGAAAGGCCTTTCTGAAAGTAGGCAATTAGGCTGAGGACTTAATAATGCAATCAATGGGACCCCGCAATCCAATCCTCTTCGCTTTTCTCAGACACATCAGCCATGCACCCGCGTCAGGGCCTTTCCACTTGCTGTTCTGTCTGGAACACTCTTCCTCCAGGTATCTATGTGGCTTACTCCTACCTCACATGGATGAAATGCATGCCTCCTTTATGGGTTTGCAAATAACTGGTGGCTACTTGGACTTGATCCCTGGGCAATGTTAGTATTTCTATCTTCTATGCAAGTTCAGCAAGGCCTCCTCCATATACAAGACTGTATGAAATATCTTCAGAGGGCCGTTGAGGCTGCCAGTTAGACATAAACTTCTTCATTGTTTCAATCTTTATATCCATTAAATAAATTCAGATTCAAGGTGGATTTCCTATCTAAATTGTACTGCTGCTTAAAAAAGTGAAATGTTACTTTGCAATTGTTTTCAGGGGCTTTACTACATGCTTTCTCACATGTTCTCAGAGGAGTAATTTAATGTGATAGATCATATAAATCTGTATTAGTAGAAACCTTTCATTGTCTTCTAAGGTTTCCAGTTCTCAAAAAAAGAGGAAGGAGGCACGACGGGGTGGGGGAGAAGAAGAGAATAGTTTAAGGATGTAAGGACAATATTATATTTTTACGCTATGTCAGTGAATGATGAAAATTATAATGATGATGATGCTAACAATGATAGGAATTCCTACTAGATGCGAGCCACTTTATTTGTAATCAGCTAGCTACTTCAGATACATTATCTTTAATCCTCACAACAACCCTATGAGTTGGTGGTATCTGCATCTTCACAGATGAAGAAAATGACACTCAGGAAGCTTACAGAACCACAAAAGCACAAAACTATTATGTGGTAGAGCTGGAATTTGAACTCTGTAGTATATGGTCTTTTCACTATACTATTCTGCCTCTCTACAAATAAAAATGAATTTACTTTTTTGATAAAGATACAATTTAGGGTGCAAACAAATAATATTTATGTAAAAACAAAGGCAATTTTACAAATGTTACTCCATTTTATCCTGCAATGCTTAGAAACAAATATGTCATTTTTCCATTTTATAAATGGAGCACAAGTGAAGTTGAGCAATTTTGCTAAAGTTGTAAAAGATCTTGTCCAAGAAGCCAGTTTTCTCACTCTCAATGTTCTCCTCATTCTACTTTGACTTTAAGTTTCATCAGCATTTGGGGGTTATTATAAAAGAAGCAAGAAACACCAATAGCATTGCGCAGACCCAAGAACTAATCACTTTCAATCTAATCAATAATGTTGGTTGGATAAGTTCATAAGGTCACAAATTTTCAAAAAAATTACTAAAGATTCAGTTTCTGATTCCACAACCTCAGTTTTAAAATCTTTACCTAGGAACATTTATCATTCCCTCATTATGTATTGTTACATCATTGTGAGATTTTATGATGCTTAAAAATTCTTTTAAAATATGCTTTAAATTTCAGAAGTAACAAATGCTCACTCTAAAAAATATATCAAGCAATATAGAAGTTTTTAATAAAAAACCATATAACCTCCCAAACTTGCCTCCTGAGAAAACCAATTTTATCAATGAGTTAGATATCTCATATCTAAAGCTCCTTGAGCCAATGCAATCTATTGCTTTATCCTGAATACTTATAAGTCATGAAAATCAGGTAAGATGAAGTATATTTTGTTTAATGATTCTAATTAAAAATGAACTCTAAAACATATCATATTTACAGAGTGTTTTATGTTTTATAAAGAATTTTCATACTAAATCACTTAATCCATGTGACAACCTTGTGAAGACTGTACTCCCACAGTACCCCTTTAGAGACAGGAAGCTAATACTTGGAGAGATGATCATATTTTACCAAATCTAAGGTGACAAATCTAAGACATCATGCTATTTTACACACTTCAAAAGAGAAAAATAATTGCCAATTCAATTGTGACATAATGTCTTAACTATACCCCATGAGACTCACAGGACTTATTAGGAACTCTGGACTTAGAAGACTGGAGTTAGAATTCTGGCATTATCCTTTCTAAGCTTGTAACTTAAGTAAATCATTAAGTTCTCTGAGTCTTGATCTTTTCATATATTTTAAGTTAGAAATAATAATGTCTATCTCACAGAGTTGTTGTGAGGACATATTAATGTAAAATGAACTTTTAAACTGCAAAACTGATAAAATTTAAAAACCTTCTATATATATAACATTATTTTTAAAGATATTATCTGTAATAGTAATATTAATATTTTGTTGTTGAAGGCAGGAATTGAACTTATGAATCTAAATTGAACTATTTTATCAAATTAAATAATTATGAAAGCTGTTACTGCACACATTTTAATACGCTGCCTTTGCTGAGATGAGTTGTTAATACTTTGTCCTCATGTGAACTCCAGAAAATACCTATTCCACTAACCCAAAAGAATGCATTCAGTTTGGATGAGGACATTTTCAGGAGTTGAGGGAAAATACTTCTTTTTGGTATCATTTACTGCCATGAAATTGTCCAGTTATAGGACTGAAACATGAACTATACTTTAGGCATTCTATCATTACAGTCAGTTCTAATTGCAAAAGGAATTGGAATTTCATCTTTTGTAAGAGTGATAATTCACTATACTTTCTGCAAGCTTAGAAGCAGTCTGTGAATTTTTTCTGCCTTTGTGTTTGAAACCATTTTATGTGATAGTCTGTTTACCATGTTAGTACTAAGGTATATAGATTTTACTTGATTAAATCTTAGATATTGCACATCCTGCAATACTCTTGACAATTATTATATTCTTGCCTTGTAAAAGAAATTAAATCTTGCTTGTCTAGCCATGCCTTCATTCCTTAAGGCTGCTGGTAGTACATGTGATTAAAGTATATATCTGAAATACTTTCTTAGAAAAGATCTATGAAAACTCATAATATATGGTAGCTTTGGGATTGAATCACACTAGATATTTGTTTGCGTATATTAAACACTAGAAACGTGGTGATATTTACTGATTTTTACAACTGAAAAACTATATAGGTTTGCTTCCTGTGTACCAATAGACGTTAGTAGATAGTTGCTATAGGTCTGGTAGTATTAAATAATTTCAATACTTCAATTTCTCAGGAATTTGTGTAATGAAAAAAGCGAATATCCAGTAGTTGATTAATGCACAGAAGGAACAACAGGGAAACATGGGTAGTCTAAGATCCAAGATGACAACAGATAATTGCTCTGTGCTACTGGACTTTTGTTTACTCACTGACCCAATATGCACAGGAATATCAAAGCTTAAACATTAATACTAAATTTCAGGTGTTCTAAAAAGTTATACACATGGACATACTACTAATCTTTTTTTAAAAAAATAAGTATTTCTTCTTTGCTTCTCCAAACCTAGCCCAAGTTACCATCATCTCCCCCCTCAATCACTGTAAAGGCCAGCTGGTCTTCCTGCTTTCTTCACTTCTCACTACTCTTACAGTCCAGTTTTAAGTAACTGCCTGAATGATCTTTCAATACGTAGATCATATTATGTTACTCCTGCTTAAAATCACCAATGGATTTCCATGATACTTAAATGAAAATACAAACTCCTTGGCAAGGTGTTCAAAGCCTTATGTGGTCTGGCTTCTTTCTACATCTCTACCCTTATCTCATGCTACTCTCCTGCTTGCTTATACGTGTCAGATATACAGGCTTTTTTTTCTCTCCTTCAAATACATCAAGTTTGCTCCTAGCTCATGGTTTTTGTAGTGGGCCTGAAAAGCTCTTCCCATAGATTTTCTCCTGCCTTAGTCCAGGCTCCAAAGTCACCTCTCCCAAGAGGACTTCTTTGTCCATCAATCTAATGTAGCATCGCCACTTACTCACCTCTCCTAATACCTCATTTGATTTTATTATCTCCATAACACTCATACACTGTCTGGAATTATGTTATTTACTTATTTGCTAACTCATTTGTCCTTTTCTACCCACTAATAATTTACCTAAGAGCTTGATAGCAAGGACCTTAGTTATGTTGTTATCCCAGGGTCTGGCCCATTGTAGATACTCAGGAAATAATTCTTGAAGGAGCAAAGTAATGAATATAAATGATTACCTTTTCTTAAGTGATATGTTTTTCTCTTCCCTTTTTTTCTTCTGTAAATAAAACTGTATCAGGAAAGAAATTATTTTTCTTGAAGTTAACAATACTTTGCCCATTTAAAACAAAGTTAAATCACCCAAGATTAAATTTGATATATTTTCTTAATGGAAACTTACAGCAGTGACCTACTTTCAATTTGCAACAATACAAGAGAATATGTGAGCTTACCATTTCCTTGAATGGTAAGACACCACGAATATTTATTGTGGTTATTATCTGGCTTTGAATAATCAAGTATCTAGAGAACAGGTCTGCCTTACAAAAAACAGGTGAAATTGTCTCTCAAATGACACTGAATCACATAATAAGCTATTCTCTAATGCTTGAAATATCATCCCAATTCTAGGAGAAGAAAGAAATATAAATAGCATGATTACTTTGTGTGGAGGCAAATATTATAATGCCTATTCTAAGTAGTATAGATGACTTTCATTAAAGAAACATGGTCTCTCCTTTGATAAATTCATGCTAGTTAATAAAAATATGCTCTGGGAGAAATACAGAAAGCAATGATTTGGTTGAGGTCTGCAATAAGTAGAATGAGAAGATGCTATATCAAGACTGAGTTTTAGGTCTAAAAGAAGGAAAGGATTTGAAAGATAAATCATGAACGCCTTTAAAATGTTGCAGTTCTGCTTTTCTCCTTTTTCTCATACAGCCTTTTCTCATCTGCTTAAATAACTTCTAATTAGCTTCAGAATGTAAATACAAAAGGCAGCTATTACTGACATTCTACTTTTAAAAGTTAAAACGTTGCTGATTTCAGATAGGAATGCCTGAAATTGATGCAGGAGGCTTGCACAGACAAATACATGCAGTCAGATGGTCATTGCTTGGTAGGGGAAAAAGTTGTCCTTATTTTTGATTGGGTGAATAAAAATGACATAATTATTCAACTAATTTGTAACAGCTGAACAACCATATCACAGGTTGAGTATCCCTTATCTGAAATGCTTGGGACCAGAAATATTTTGGATTTTGGATTTTCTTGGATTTTGGAATATTTTCATATACATAATGAGTTAACTTAGGAATGGGACACAAGACTAAATACGAAATTCATTTATGTTTCATATACACCTTATACACATAGCCTAAAGGTAATTTTATAGAACATTTTTAATAATTTTGTGCATGAAAGAAAGTTTATGTACACCAAACCAACAGAAATCAAAGGTATTATCTCAGTCACCCATGTGGGCAATCTGCGGTTGTTTGCCATCACCATTATGCTTGCTCAGAAAAGCTATCTCAAAGCTGAAGCAGGCTGGAAAGGTCTTTTTTCCCTTGGGGATGTTGAATAAACTGTGTGCTGTGTGCCTGTGTTTTGACTGTGAACCCATCCCATGAGGTCAGATATGGAATTTTCCACTTGTGGTGTTGTGTCAGTACTCAAAAAAGTTTTGGATTTTGGAGCATATCAAATTTTGGATTTTGGATTAGGGATGCTCAATCTGTATAAGAAATGCAGTAATAAAAATACTTACATGTACATACTTATGCATGATTATTCATGATTTTTGCTGCAAACATACTAATAGGTGGGATTATTGAGTTAAAATATATGACCATTAAAATTATTTTAACTTTCAAAAAAACCTGCCAAATGGACATTTTTAAAGCTCTGAACATACACTACAAAACTGATTCCCAAGGATGTTGTGCCAAGTTATATCCCCACCTGTAGTGGGTGAGAATATTTACTTTCAACTTTAATTAGTGGCAGATGGCTCCTAAATTGGAGAGATTTTTTTTTAATGTCTAATACATGAGTAATTTAAGAAAAGAAAGTATATTCTCTACAGGAGGATTCCTGCCCCTTGCTTCCTTTGCTTAGGTATCATTTAGGCCCTGTGGGTGTAGAAAGCTTAGCTTTAACTCAATTCTGTGAATCTCTGAAGCTTAAGATGCTACTTATGACAGTTTCATATTCTTTTTGGTGCAAGGAGACATTCGCTTCTTGTTTTTTATCTTTTAAAAAACACGATTTTAAATGTCATTTCCAAATATAGGAGAAGAATAGGAAGGTTTTAGCATGAGATCACTCTACCATTTTGATCCTGAAGTCCATTCCTAATCTTGATGGCTGTATTCTGGCTTTAATACTGTGGACCTTTTCATTATCATATATTTGTATGTATATGTATATATTTGTTTATAAGAGCTTGAATGAGATGTGTGTTTATATATATATGTGTTACACATTGTTATCTATAAAAGCTTGAAAGCGGAGCTCTCTCTACTCAGAATTGGTTTTTGACCTTTGAAAGAATGCGTGGGGCCCTCAGTTGCCCTAACATTTGGCCAAGTAGTTGTTGGAGTTACTCTCTCAAACCTCAGGCTGGGGCTAGCTAACGTGCACTTGCACTGTGAGTATGAGGATGACACAGCAGACCGAGGGGAGTGAGAAGCATGCTAGGCCGAGAGGTCTGTGCAGAGCGTTGTGGCATTTGGTGCAGAAGCTGCTGTGCCAGCTCATTTTACACTTTAAGCGTCCTATATGCCCCAGTGCCTGTCAGATCTAAAGTGTGTCAGATCTATGCTCCCTGAAGGATCAAGCCCCAGTGGGCCTTCTGCTTGACACAGAATCTGTGTGAACCCTGAGGATTTCAACAAATGCCTTTGACTTACCAAGATAAAAAAGAGTGAAAAGAGTCCATCCACCTCCCAGCTTGTCTTTGACTTTATTCATTATCCCGTCAAATTAGAACATACCCTCCTACCAGGGTTCCCACCAGTCAGTTATTCCCATAATTGCTACTGTTGTTTAGCAGGGGGAGAAACAAGTTGGCCCTTCCTGTTTTTCTAAGTGGTCCTCCCTGGCCTACACTGAAAAGTTTTTAGGATTCTCCTGGAACTGCTAGTGCTTTTGAAGATTTTTGCCCTATTTTTATGGTCTATTTATCATTTTCATGGGAAATAGGGAAGGTTGTTAGATGCCTGTGCTTATGCTGCCAACTTATCAGGAAGTCAGTAAGTTCTCTTTTTATTAAAGACCTCCTATGAGACATCTGGCCAGATTATTAATATGCATTCTTTTTAATATGTACTTTTTTTCAGATAGAACTGCCTGTTTCTGCTTTTGTCACAGAATTATTTTGTCAATCTACGTCAGTCAAATAAAGATTACAGTTCTGAACAAGCAGTTATTTCACACAGAGATTACACAAAGGCATTACAATATTATCGACCATGTAAAGATGATGATCGATAGAAGCATCCCTGGGGGTTCCGATACTGATTTAAAATGCCTATTCTGTTTAAAGAATGTTTCACTGGAAGTAATAAACAGAACAGACCAAAGTTTCCTCCCGGTTAGCAATAAACAACTGAAAGATAAGATGCTGATTCAGACATGTATTTAGCCACAGTTTCCTGTGGTGATTACATTCTAACTCAAAATTAATAATAACACTGAATGTTATATATTATGAAAAGCTCTCATCTACCATATTTTCTAAGGTACCCAAGTTGAAAGAAGGTTTAGACAATAGTAATTTAATATCTACCATACAGAGAAAGTAAATTAAATTAATTACTGTAAATAACAATAATGTGGCACGAGTAACAGCCACAGAGGTGGCAGCAGCAGTAACATCCAGGTATGGAACATCGTATACTATCAGGGGCTCTGTTAGGAGCTTTGCATGTATTTAATTTAATCCTCCAATCCTGCCACTTTGATATTATCATCTCTACTTTTTAAATGACAAAACAGACACAGAGGTCAAGTCTGTCCAATGAAGTTGGATGAACAATTGGGGCGCTCTCTGGAGCACCTCTAGGGAACATCAGAGAGTCTGTGGAGCAGTGATCACATGGATTCAAACTGCTGCTTGACTCCAGGCTGCCTCTAAGACTCACATACTTCTCCACTGCTACAGGTATTCTGATGAGGGCAGAACGGCCATGTCTGCAATGCCGTAGAAAGCATTTGTATTCTCTGTGATTCCACATGAGGAGTTCCTAGGTTGGAGCCCCTAAATACTCTGAAAATGGATGCACAGTGTGCATAATCTCACATTTCTGGCAAGAGGGTTTTCATCAGATTTCATCAAAGTCCATCATCCAGAGAATGTTCAGAATTCTCTTCTAGATATTCCTTAGAGTTTGGTTTTAAGCTATAAGATCCAAGAAATCTTATCTTTGAGATTTCTGAGGAAATCCCACAGTATAACATCCTGGAGTGTACTTACATTTAAAAGAAAGTGGAGGCACTTACCCGAGAGAAAATTTAAAATTGTAACTTGAAGTAAGCAGATAGCCAAGGCAAAGGAAATAAGGTGGGGACTGTGGCTGAATTATCTATCTCATGGTGGTAATTTTCTGTTTCCATTACATATGTAGAAAAAGGTACTGCTTCAAGAGACAGAAACATGAGCTGAGTTTATCTGAATTATCAAACTCAAAAAGATATGTTGTATAAAGTTATAAAAAGTGCTGGCAAAATATGCCAACATTAGCAATTATATTCCTAAATAAAGGGAAAATATAGAAACTAGTTTTAAACAGCAAAGCAGTATAATTCTACAATGGGTAAAAAGTGCAGCTGGAATTTTTCACTTTTCTTCCAAAGAAGTTCTGCTGAATTTCAAATATTTTCTTTGAATAATCATGTTTGACAGACATAAAGGTTAATGTTAGCAAGATAATTAAAATTAATGATGGCAATGTCCACTGGGCTATGTCCATGCAGGTGTTTCCCTCCACTGTTCCCACCCCAACATAAAAATATCTGACATATAAAATTCTGAGCTTACATATAATATATTGGGAGTGATTATTTTCATCCTTTCTAAAACCTGCAGAATTTCTTCATGTAATAAGTTCTTATGGGTTTTTGATAAATAATTTGATTTTCACAAATGCACTAGGTTATACAAAATTTTAAATACACACTTATTGAATAAATTGAGTAGATACTATTAGAGGCATTGCTTCCAATCCTCCATAACATAGCTGTAAAGTTAAAAGTTACTGAAAAGGATCTTCAGATGTTACCCTATATAGAGCCAAGCCATTTACTACCCAGAGCTGTACTCCAAACTTACTATTTGATACTTAATTAACATAGAATTTTACATCCATCCAGCTATCTATCTTTATACATATGGTCCTTAAAAGTGGCAAACTGGAGGGATAGTGGAATGTTAGAGGCCGGCACAAAGACAACTGGCAGATAGGGTGACATTAAGGGAAGAGACAAAAAAACAAACAAACCTGGCATACTACTCTATTAACACCCCATATATTAATGGATACTTGCAATGATGATATTGAGCCATCCTCACTAAATTAACTTACATTTAACATATACTAATGTGGCAAATTGTATACTCCAAAGATGGCCGCAATAATGACTTCTTCTATAAAGTGACCTTCCCACTCTCCTATCCATGAGTGTAGCTTAAGTCCCTTCCCTTTGAATCTGCATTGATGAATAGAAAGAATATGGCAGAAGTGAGGCTGTGTGACTTCTGAGGCTGGGTCATAAAAGGTGATATAGCTCCTGTCTTGCTCACGGGAACACATATGCTGGAGCCTTGAGCCACCATGTGAGAAGTTTACCTTCATGCTGCCATGCTAGAGAGGCCACATATAGGAAGGGCTTCCAGCTGATAGCCCAAGCTGAGCTTCTATCTTAGATGTCTAGCCCCAGTACCAGATGATTGCAACCCCAGCAGATGTCTGACTACAACCCATGACAGTCCCCTAACAAGAACTGCCTAGCTGAGACCAGCTAACAAACAGGACCATAAGAGATGATACTAAATTGTTGTTTTAAACCATTAAGTCTTAGATTGATTTGTTGCGCAGCAATGACAAATAGAACAGATAATTAAAAGGTTAGTGTTATGTATATAGTTCAACCACAATTCAAAACATACTCCTGAGTATGTCCTTTGTGCTAGGACACGGGGTAGGGGTAGATGGCTTGTAAAAATTTTATTGTTTAATTTTTACAACAACTTTTTTGGGTAGGTATTATTTTCACTTAATAGAAAAGGAAATTTAAAATTACTTTTTAAAAGTTCTCTTCAATAAATATTTTTCTTTCACGGCAGCAACTTCTTGAATTATGCAATGTTTTAATGACTACTTTTAAGGAAAATATTTCCAGTTTATTTAAAATATAATATAGTTATCTTAAGAATATTACATTATCTTTGTTTAATTACAGTCTATTTGTTAATTTTTATCTGGCATCTCCCTGTTATGCAGTTTTTCCCACCCTTGGACCATTATTAGGTGACTCCTGGTTGTTTGTTCATATTATATTAATATGACACAGATCCTTGTTTATATTATATATTATATAATCAAGGATCAACCTCACAGTTTCTCAGTAAGTGTGGTACCACACCCAAGGGGCATTTTTGGAAATTTGAGAGACATTATCTATTATCATAGTGTTTGGGAGTATTTTCGGCATTTAGTGAGAGGGTGCCAGGAATGCTAAACATCCTATCATTATGGGATGCTTTGGACAGTCCTGTGCAACAAAGAATTGTTCTATGTCCTGTAGGATTTTTCAAATGTCCTACTAGACATTTATATTACAATAGTAAAAAAAAACCTTGTTTTTAATTACTTGAGTCTGGAACATAAGAGTATGTTAAAAATAATTACAAAAAGGGAGTTGAAATTCCCGAGAGGCAAAAGTGCCTGGAAGATAGGAAGAGGGAGAGATGGAAATGTTTGATCATTTAAGTTTTCCCCAAAGATCTGTCTGGTGTGATGTTGGAAGTTACTGAGAGCATTGCTCTGCTTTTCTTTCTAGCCCAGTGCTGACTCTATAGGTATCTGGTGACAGATCATGAAGTTTCTCTGGAGAGGTATTCTCTTGGCCCTAGCCTAGGAATAAATACCTGAGCCAGCAGCTCTGAAGAGTAGGGAACTGGTTCAGTTATTACATAGCTCTTTAATTAATTACCCCGCTGAGTGCCCCAAGGTCTGTTCCTAGTGTTCTCTGTCTGTGATCCTGGGTTCTTTTCCATGGTTCTACTTAATTCACTGTTTCAACAGTCTTGTCTTTCATATTTATTGTGTTTTGGGGTCTTTTGGTCAGTTGAATTGTTCCTTATTCCATCTGTTGTATATTATTAAAAAATTCTTCAATGTCAGTTCTACCCTTCCAGGTTTCCAGTGCTGCTGTGGATTTATTTTTATATTTATTCTTCCATTTCAAAGAATCTTTGGATGGAAATAGAGGTAAAGACATGTCTTAATCAGCTATTTTCAGTTGGAAGCCATTTTGGGCACTTTAAATAAAGCAAACATTCTCCCCCTACGATTGGTGCATTAAGATTTCTATCGACCACCTATTGATTTTATTGTAGGCAAATCAATACATTTAATGAAATTAAATTGTCAGACTTAAAATTTTCTTTTTTTGCTTTGTTAAATGAATTATCCAAAAAAAAGTGAAAAAAATATAGAAAACTTACAATCCATATCAAGTATGGCACGAACAGATTTAACAAGTTCCTTAGATTCAAGCGCCAGGGTTGCTGGGATGTTACGTCCATTCCTTCCCAGTGATGTGAGGGAAGTTTTAGAAGCTAACATCGCTCTTCGTTCACTGTGAGGGCAATAACATAAAGTTGAACTTATACAACAAACAACATTTATCTTTGCTAAATCTGAATTCATATTACTTATAAATCTGTACAAAAATATTTCTATTTCTGGGAACTTTATAATTCTTATAGTTATACATGAATTCATTCATATAAAGTAATATTTCTGTTTTTAATTCATTATTACATAACAAACAGGCATATTTTAAAAATTAGATTGACTTCATATATAAGGATCAAATAATAGAAGGATAGCCCACCTCTTAAATCATTCATTGGGCTCATTTTGTGAGCACTTGTGTTTTGCTAACATGATGTAACCTTAATTAAGTTTTGTAGAAATTCAAATTAAGCATATAAATACAAATTCATTAAACAGACATTTACTATTCCTTCTAGTAATATTAAATATAAATTCAATATATATATTTGTTCCTGAAATTAATTATCTCTTAAAGTCTTCCATTTGTTGCCCCTAAATCTGAAACAGTCTAGGACATTTATATCACTTTTTAAAAAAATGCAAATGTTACCTCAAATGAATGCATTCTGATATAATTAAAAGGTAGGGTTTTCCTCCAAAATCATCATACTACAACTTTACTTGGAAAGAGACAATTTTAAACTGATAAAACCATCATTATTTATAATCCATCTTCTTAAGCACGATGCATTAATTCACAAGGAGAAACTAAAGCATCAATTTTCAAACTCAAATAAATACATAGCCTTTACTCTGTGTTGAATGATCAAGGCCAACATCTATATAGAAAATATACGGTATATTAAGTAGATTGGACCAGCTTTTACTAGTGTTTAATTTTCTAAGACACGGTGAATAGTTGCTTAATGTAGCTATTTAAAGTTGTCTTTTTTTTCCATGAAGCAGTTTAAGGCAAGAGTAGGCTCTGGCTTTTACATAATCATTTTTAACGTTGAATACTTTTGAGTTCTTAGTCAAGGTCAAAATGAGACCTTGGGGGGTTGGGGTGGGGGACACACTTAACCTCATATAAGGGAAATATGATTATGATTTTAAGATCATTACTGAAAATAGTAATCATGGAATTCACATAATTATCTTGTATCATAAGCAGATGGATAACAATAAGAAACCTCAGATTCCTTCATTATAAGAAATAAAACATTACATTAAAATGAGCATAAAAGTGAATAACTATAGTTCTTCTAAATTAAAAAAAATGCTGTGTGGACATCTAAAATATCTTCATTTATTTCATTTATTAAACTGCTATTTTCACAGTAAAGGGTAGAGTTTTTCCTATGTTTCTGTAAATGTGTACTGTTAGAAGTAGAAGACATCTAGAACTAGTGGCAGCTATTATAAGGTGAGGTAAAAATTACTTTGAAAATGCATAGACAAGAATCTTCCTTTTGTATGTCTTTCATCATGTATCAAAATGACCATAAACTTGTGGTTTGAAATAAATAAATCTGATTAGTATGTTTATAACTTCTAATAAGAAACTTAGTCCGAAACATATTGTGAATAATAAGAAAATAAGGTGTACTACTATCCAAGTACATATCTTTTATTTATATCTGCTGAATGATAAAAATGAAAGAAACTGATTGCATGAATATGTTTTAGAAAATTCTATTTGCCCTAACAATTAATCTGCTGGGTTGAGACTGACCTTTAGCAGTGAATTTGTGACTAGTAACATTTATTCATACACCCACTGCATAAAGAACTTCGAGTTAATCTCATCCTTACAAAATTCTTGACAAAGATAGGATAGGTGACTCCTACCTCAATTTTAGAGTACAGGTACAATAATTGGCTAAGTATCTCCAGGAATTTCTTTTATGGAGATGGGACCAAAAACAATGTGTTCTTGCAGCTATTTCCACAAGATATTAAACAATAACATCCAATGGGAGTTATGTAGCACCTTAAGACTATTTGAAAGATTTTTAGTATTTTAGTCACAATTGTCACGCGGAGAATTTAATCAGTGGCCATAATCTGCAGAAAGCGCTTAAATATTCTTACCTTAAGTTTGATAAGGGAGCAGAATTCTCAGAAAATATTTCTTGAATAGCCTAGCAACAAACAAGATGGTGAAGGAGATATTTAAGTTTGATAGTTTTTTAAAAAATGTCTTTATTTGCTTAATTAACAATCTCCCCTCCCCATTGATTAAACAGCTGTTTCTGTTATGTGGGGGCAGGGGAATTTGTTATATTAACATGCAATTCTACTCAGAAATATTATAGCTATAAAAACACTTCTTTATATTTATCAAATAATGTTTATACAGTATCAGGATTTTTAGGAAAATATTCATTAAAACATAGTATATATTTGGGATCATGTTACCCTGTCTCAATTATTTCTCTTAACAATCTACATCATGTTAGCTGGCCTCTTCATCATCTAAGCAATTTAAAATCTGACTGTAAGTTAGCATTGCTATTTTGAGACCAGAAGATGTTTCACCAGCCACCAAACACCATGATGTTTATGTACATATCAGTTGCCTATATTTCTTAAAAGTGGACATAATGTAATATAACAGAAAAACTTACCTCTACAAAATGAAGAAGTTTTTCAGTGGATTCCTCAAAAGTTTTTCGAGCCATTTCTGATTTTCGCAATTGACAGTCAAGTACTGTTATTCTCTTTCTTAAATCCTGAACATTTTCCTAGACAGATATCAAAAAGAGCACCTTACACATTTCTTCGATTTTATATTACTGGTCCCTATTCAATTTTCATAAACTAATATTCAATATTACCACATCATGTATTTTCTCTCTTACTGGACATATCTTTTGATTTTGGGAAGCATGTAACTAATTGCATATTTAAAAGTTAATTTGCATGAGGCAAGGATGCTGCAAGTTTTATGAGATAAGCTGCATATGACTGTATTGATTCTTAGAGTAAATACATTTAAATTAGTTCATAATTTTTTTGGGCAATATATCTTACTAGATGCTGTCAGAAACCCCTATTAGTATAGCACAACTAAACACACACACACACACAACCACATACACACAAAATGCAATATAATCCAATTAAAATGAAGCTGGCAGGGAAATAAAGGAATTCCATGGAGATAAGCAACAGCAATGCTGGGTGAACCCACTGTGGTAAGAGAGGGCTGAAGCATAATTTGCTCTGATCCCTGTGGCCTATAATTTGGGGTTTGATCAGGCACAAATGGCAAACAAAAGAACTTTAATGGGTGAACTAGGAAGAAATAAACTGAACAAAGGTAAATAGTGTTTTGATTTTGGCCCTAGTGAGTGAGTAAAAAAAAGTGTCTACTTACTAATTCCTAATCACAAGACTCCACTCATGCAAGTTTAGGGCCAGAATTTTTATTACCTGTGTGGCCTGAAAATCCATAAGCTGAAAATTTAGTTTAAATTAGTCCCAAGCTAGTAGAAGTAAACAGACAGATTCTTTTGAGAGAGAATTTTTAAACTCAGATCTCAACTAATTTCCATATGTAATGTCAAAAGAACATGACCTCACAATGAAAAAAAATAACCAACACATGAGGAAATAAGCTCCATGAGTAAAAGTCAGGTGAAGGAAACAAATTATAGGATCAGATCTATAAAGATAGCAGATATTGGAGTGATAAGTGAGTATAAACTAATTATGTTTACAATGTTTTAAAAATTAAGAAGGAATTAAAAGTATAATAAAGGCAAAAAAACTATCAAAACAGATTCTGATAATATAAAAAATCAATCTCAAAAATAAAATGTAAGATAACTAAATCAGAAACTTGATTTATAGATTTAATCTCAAATTAGATATAGTTGAAAAGAGAATGGGTGAACTAGAAGACAGAGGTAAAGAAATCTCTCATAATGAACAAGGAAGATAAAAATCGAAATGTGAGTGAAGGAAAAGGAGAAAAAAAGGAAACCAAAAGGGAGATTTTAACATACTTCCCTGAGTAAATGATGGCTCAAGCAGACAAAAAAATTAATATGAATAGAGAAAAACTGAGCCCCAAAATTAATGGCCTTGATCTAATGGACTATACAAAACAACAGCATCTAACAGGTGCAAAATTCTTTTCAAACTCACTTTAAACATTTGTGAAAACCAACTACATAGTAAGCCATGAAGTAAGCATCAACACATTTTGAAGAGTTGTTAGTTCTATAAACTAGATTCTCTGGCCACAATGAAATTAACCTTTCTGTGCCTCAGTGTTCATATATAAAGACAATCATAATGTAAATTCCATGATTTATAATATGTAAATTCTTCCCAAATTAATCTGTATATTTAATAAATTTTCAGGAAAAATTTCAATAGTTTTTTTTTTCTTTTGGTAGAATTGATGAGATGAGTCTAAAATAGATAACAAAAGATCAAAGGTTATGTAGCCAACACATTTTCAAAAGAAAGAACAGGCAGGATGATCAGATATCAAGAATTACTGTAAAAGATATGCTAAGCAACACAATGTGGTTTTTGCAAAGGAATATACATAGACCAATGCAAAAGAATAGAGAACTTCAAACAAATCCACGCACACATGGAATCTTGACATATGACAGCTGATTTTGTAGATCAATTAGGAAAGAAGGAGCTTTTTAGTAAACGGTGATGGATAGTTGGTTATTCGTTTAGAATAAAGAAAGAATGAAAAGGACCTCTACCTCATACAGTGGCACAAAATCAATTACAGCAGGATCAAAACTTAAAACTTTTAGATGTAAATATAAAAGAATATCTTTATATCCTTGGAAATGGAAAGACTTCTAAAAAGACACATGCGAGAAAAGATTTTTGAGTTTGACTAAATGAAAATTAAGAACTCCTGTCCATTTCACCATAGAGTGAAAAGGCATGCCACAAATTTGGAAGAAGACTTTTATAAAGTATAACTTAATAAAGGATTAGTAACCAGAAGAATCACTATACATCTACACGAAAAAGACAAATAATACAATGGAAAAATAGTCAAAGATACGAAGAGACACTTCACAGAGAAATAAATGTCTAATAAATACAAAAATATACACTCAACTGGCTATGCGGCAAAGAACTTTGGTTTATGGCATTTGGGGGTAACCTCACTATGGCTGATTTCAGGCTACCAACCTGATGTCAGTAAACATGGAGCTGAAAAGTGATGTATGCAATCAGCTCTCATAAGCTAGTGTCAACTGGTCACAGCACATCACTGTCTCAAAATCATTAGTAATCAGGGAAATTTAAATTAAAATACAATGATATAACACTTATTACACCAACCAGATTGATAGATATTAAAAGTAAAATAAGATAAAGGGTCAGCAAGTATGCAGGGTAAACAATAATTCTCATTCATTACTGGTGGGAGTACAAATTGTTTCAAACACTTTTAAACACAAGTAGGCATTACCTGGTAAAGTCAAACACACAATTATCACTCAACCTAGCAATTCTACTGCTAGCAGGTAAATGTTACACATGTGGAACAGGATAAATGCACAAAAATATTTTTGGCAACACTATTCATAACAAAAGAGAACAGAAAGAATTGGACTGTCCATCAAATGCAGAATGGTAACTACACTGTAGTATATCCAAGCAACAGAGTACAAAGAAGCAATGAAAAGACATAAACTAACTATAAACTTCCAATGGATGAATTGCAAAAACAAAACGTTGAGTGCAAAAAGGAAGTCAGAATGATACAAATATTTCTATTTATATAAAGTTGATAAACAGGCAACACTAACAACACATTGTTAAGGGATATATACATAGGTGGTAAAATTATCAAGAAAATGGTTAACACTAAATCCAGAAAAGTGGTTACCTTTGAGAGTAAGGGAGTGGGATGTAATTGGAGAGGAAAATTGTGGCTTCAAAGGTGTTAGTAATGTTTTATTTCTTAAGCTAGAGGTGAATTTAAAAAGCCCAAGAGGTAAATAAGTAAATAGATAATATAAGGACAAAATTGTAATGAAAAACAAGAGCACTGTTACAAAAAGAATCTATGTCTTACAAATAAATATTTGAATCCTAATTCCGTAACATCTTGGTCAATGTGTCTTTAAGCAATCTCACACAATTGAAAAAAAGTTTCCTTCTCTTTTTCCACTGGTGTTGAGTTTGGAAAATGTTGAATGTTGAGATGCCCAAGTCTAACATCTTTTAAAAAAGATTGTTTTCAGAGACAGGTTACTGGCTTAGTTTAGGGTTTTATTAAGAAGAATGACATGAGACCCCCATTATGCCAAAACAGAGAAAAACTGAATTAATTATATTACCAGGCAACTTAGGACAAAAATGTTTCTCAGCTGGGAGCTAGTCAAGAGAGATTGCAAATAACCCAAGCTTTAAAAAAAACTGAATAATTTCATGTGAACTTCTTTAAAGTAATAGTATTTAAATGGTTGATTTTACCTTCAAAAATAACTATAATCATTATATAAAAAAGTATTTTTAATATTTGATAATTCCCAAAATATTTTCAGAATCGGGTTAATGTTATATAAAATAATCACATATATAACTGGGTCAAAAATAAAAAAATTGTAATATTCCTAAGTATCACTGCTTTATCAAGTAATATGTTTTCCCTTGGCCTTGCAGTGTTATCAAAGTGTGAAGGAAACTTCGGCTTTCTTGTGAAATTGGTTTAAATGAACCAATGTCAGAAATATGTTAGTGACTTTTAAGAGCTAACCAAAGAAAATTTCAGATTTTCTTCTGTATTTTGCATTTCTAAAACTAGTTTCATTTTTACTTGGTATATTTGAATTATTTAACTCTTTTATGTTTAAATAGTCATAAGTTATTCAAATTTGCTGCATGTTCTCTTGAAGACTGACTGGATTAGAGATATAGATACCTATTATGTTTATAAGTAAACAACTCTATGAAGTTATAAGATATCTATTTCAATTTATTTAATTTTCTTCCTTATGTCAGTGAAATAAAAATATATATGTCTGTTACAGTTTTTGAAGCCTATTCAATGAATATAGCATGTATTATGTAAAAAAAATTCACATAAAAGTTCACATTGCCTTGTGTAAAGCATTCGGTATCTTGCTATTGAAATTGGAAGCTCTATTTGAGACTAATTTACTACACTTTACATTTAAAAAAAAAAATTCAAACTTTCTTCCCATTAATTATATTGAGTCTTAGGCAAAAATTCTTTAGCTTTCACACTTCCTTGAGTATTCTAATAAAAGAGTAAACGCCATCCTCTAGACCCTCCTCCTTCCATTTCCACAGACAAATTAGCAAGTTCAGAAACAGAAAGAAAAAATCAATGTAATCAATTAAATATAAAATTAGTTCCAGGATTTAATGCTGGAGCTTAACAGCGTTGACCAATGACCTATTTCGGCACATGCTTTTTCCATCCCACAGCTATCTGGATAAAGGAAGGCTCAGGACCTTTACATTACTCCCTTCACGACACATCATCCTATCACTGAATAATAGAAGACAAACACTGACCTAGTTTAGAAGTGCAGATGAAAAGAAAATGAAAACAGGATACATGACAACGGCAAGGAAACCATGGTAACTAGAAGAGAAGACTGTTTTGCTTACTTTATTTTGGTCAGAATAATCAGCAAGCTGAGCCTTTAGCTCTGTAATCTCGGCCTCTAACAGACGGATCACTTCTTCATAGTCCATTTCCATGCCGTGTGCCTGCCTCTGTGCAGCTTCGGCAAGATGAATCCGACTTCGCAGGGCTCTGGATTCTTCAACTACAGCTTTGGCTTCCTAATGATTTAAAAATTAATGTCATTTAAGAAAAAACATGTAAAAAATAGTACAGTGGTTTACACAAAATATTTTCCTCGTTCTGGAAGTTATAACTCCAAGATATCAATATACATATGTTCTTCACTTCTCAATTAAAAAATTAATTTTCATGTTATTTTACTATGTGAAGTAGCTACTTGATCTTACTTTTTCCTTTGTTGATTTCTTGGATAATTTTCCGTGTGGAATCTCTTAACTTCACACACCTAGCATAACATTTTGAAAATTAGGGAAGTAGAAGAGAATTGAAAATGGAAAATAGAAGAATAACAATTTGCTCAAAAAATAAAAAGGGTGGGCTGTGACAAAACTGAAGTAGGTGGTAGAGTTCATGTTCTAAAAAGGCTCTTGGAGTTTTATCACATGCTGCTGATAGATTTATAGTGTTGTGGGGCTTCTCCGTGGACCAAGCCTCAGGGCCTAAAGTATTCCCCTAGCCATCAGTTTAACTGCTACCATTTTGGTTAGAATTTAGTTGCAAAATATATAGCATTACGTGTAGGAAGCAATGCTTATAAGACATTTATTAAACACATTTTATGTCTTAGGTATTTCATGTGTCTTTTGTCATTTAATCTTCAGAAAAACATTGAGAGAAAGGCATTATTAAAAATCATTTCATACATAAGCAAACAGACATTCAGAGAAGTTACATAACCTGTTCAAGAATACACAGTAGTGCCAGAATTTGAACCCAGGTCTACCTGACTCCAACATTAATGCTCTCTTTTCACAATTTCACTCTGTCTCTAAATGACAAAACAGAACAAGACAAAACACAATAGAATGCAACAAAACAAAACAAAACAAGAAAACCTCATACACTACATTGTCCACCTTGGGAAGAGAAGAGAGTAGTCAAAACCACTTTTTCTCTCAAAATGTATCTTGGGGGGAGGAAAAAATGTATCTTGGTGCTAGGTCAAAGACAGCATAACGATATAATTTAACATGGCAGTTATACTGTAAACCATTTCTTTTTCTTTACTTGATGTAGAAATCTCTCTTCTCTGCAGTAGAACTTTCTGCTCCAATTGCCATGGCTAATATTAAACTATAGCTATTTTAATTTTTCTGGAGCTGTTATGGGACACTTGCTTTTGTTTGAGCTAAATACATTTGAAGTGCTGGGAGGCTTAGGAATACGGACATATTCTTAAGGGTCGGTTTTTCATTCATACATTTCATAATGATTTATTAAGCCTTTATTGTGTGTCAGGTTCCGTTTCAGATACTGGAAATAGACACTGAACTATGTAGACAAAAATCCTTCCTCTTGCCTCCCAGAATTTACATTCTAGTTTAGGGAGATAGTAAATTAGGGATTATCAGTGAAGATCTCATTGAGAAGATATCTGATTAGAGACCTGCAGGAGGAATGGAGTCATGATTGCCCAAGAAGAGCTTTCTGGGCAAAGGGAACTGTTGGTGCAAAGGCCCTGAGGTGGGATTGTGCCTTGCATCTTCAGAGAACAGCAAGGAGGCCAGGATGGCAGAGGTAGAGATAGCAGGGGACAGGAACAGGAGAGTAGGAAGACGTGAGGACAGAGTGGTCATAGGAATAAGTGGAGCAGAGTGCAGTGGCAGATCTTAAGGGAATCTGTAGGCCATTTTAAGGACTTTGGTTTCACTCAGGGTGAGCTGGGAAGTGATTGGAGGTTTTGAGCAGAGGACTGACGTGGCCTGGCTTAAATTTTAAAAGGATTACTTTTGCTGCTGTGTTGAGAGAAGACTGTATGGAGTGGGCAGAGGTGGAAGCAGGGAGAAGAGAAAGGGGACAGGGAAAAATCAATTGTGGCTTGAACAAGGGTGACAGTGGTGGAGACAGTGTCGAGTGGTTAGATTCCAAATATAGCCTGAATGCAGAGCCAACGGGATAGTTCATCAACAGTATTTATTTAGCAGCTAGTGCATCCAGACAGCCATGTTATGTGACAAACATACAAAGAGGTAAAAGGTACCTTCCCTTTTTCGGGCTCAGCTTAGAATGTGAAGTATGACTTAGATAAACGGATCAAGAGAGGAGAATATGTTAGACAAAAACAACAATGTGAACAAAGGAAGAGAGACGAGAAGGAATGTGGCACATCTGAGAAACAAAACTGGACCAATTCTGACTGGAGGAGAGGCTTCCTATAGGGGAGTAACGGATAAAAAAGGTTGGGAAGAGGGAGGGAAAGAGTCAGGCTCTGGTAGAAATGGCATGACAGGCAAAGGAGCTTAAATCTGCAGACATCTTGAAGCCTTGTGAGCAGAAAATGATATGAGAAAGTGCTTTAGAAAGCTAACCCCAGCAGCAGGATGGAGAGATGTGGCCAACCAACTGAAGTCTATACCCTTGATTTAAAGAACTTTATTTCCTTGTATCTGAAAGTAATTGCCTTGTAATAAAAGGGAAGACCTAGAAGATATTACTTTCTAAAAGAAATATCTGGGAAAGAAAGGGACATCTACTTAGTCTACTATATCAGTCGGTTCAGCCCAGGTCATCCAGAGTGTCACTAGTGACACAGCTGGATCACCTTCACAGCAGACTGTTGCTGGGCATACAGGAGGAAATGGCTTACCATGTGCCAGCACTGTTCTGGGAGTTTTACTTGCATTGACTTGGTTAATCTGCACACTACTATGTCGGGTATGTCTATTATTATTCTCCTATTATTATCCTCATTTTATGGATAGGACATTGGTGCACAGAAAGCTTAAGTGACTTACTCAGAATCACAAACCTAGTAAGTGGCAGAGCTAGGATTTGAACCCAGGCAGTCTAGTTACAAAGTTCATGTTCTTGGCTACTACACCATATTACCTCACCAACTATAGAAAATGTTAAAACAAAAATCACTTGTAGATGACGATCTCATTAGTGCCCAGCCCTACATGAGCTTAGGATGCGGCCATTATAACAGACTCGAACATATTTGAGGCTGTTAAAAAGCTCCCTATTTTCCATTCAATCAGGCTTAAAAAAATATTGCCTCTGAAGAGAAAGAGGAGGGACAGAAAATTCTCCATAGCTGCAATGAAGAATAACTAATTTGATGATTTGTCTCCTTCACACTCACTTCATGCAGCTTTTATTCCTCTATAAAAACAGCACTTTTATTTTTGCTCAAAGAATGCTAGTTAATTAAATGAAGAATCTGGATGGAATTTATATAGCCATTATAGTGCACTGATGGTAATACAGTGTGAAATGTGGTTGGGTGGTAAAAGATGCAGAAGTTTTGATGCTGAATAAATTCATGCTATTTCTTTTGTAAATGTACAACTGTCAGGCTGGTGAATGTGACCCCTTAGCAAAGTTCTAGCCCAGTTTCCACTGAATGGCTGTTTAAAAGATTAGTGCATTGAAATGATGACTCTTAGAGGAAGCAGTGAAGAAAAGATAACAGCAGTGTGCCATATTTAGCAATACAGGATCACATAAATCCATTTTCTCTTTTCCTCCCAGGCTGTCTTCTAATAAATAACTGTAAAGCCTCCTATGTCAGTAACAATTGAGTCAGAATTTTCCCAGTGCCTCACCATGAGCCTGAAATCCCATCAGGGCAAATGCTGCTGTCAATTTACTGATTTACTATGTATTAGGTAGAGTTTAATTCAGTTTAGATAATAAAAGAAAAACTAAGATATAATAGTAAATTATAAAAATCCACATAAGCATTATGTTTTTAATACTAAGCAGTATGAGCAAATGCACTAGAAGGGATTCCTGAATTATGAAGTAAAATCTCTGACTTCAATTTTTTTGGTGACACTGAAAAAATGCCTTCAACTCATGCTGCCTGTTTGTAAAATGAGGTTTATCCATTTCACAATTTCATAATGAATCTTTAAGGAAGATCTGACCAAATTCTTCTTTGAAAATATAATTTGAACTAATGAAAATCTCTGTAGGCTATGAATACTTTGGATTTGAATTGGGACAAAGGGCAGTACCAGCTTGGACACAGGCTAATATGCTACGTGTTTTCCCACGTATATTTTTCCCCCAAGGTAACATGCTCTAGAATAAAAATCATGGGCTTTGGGTGGGACATATCTAGGTCAGAATCTTAGACCTGAGATTTTTTTCACTTTCTGACTGTATAATTCTCTAAGACTCAGTTTATTCATTTGTATGATGGGAAATAACATCTATTTTATAAGATCAAAAGAACTCTCACAAGCAGGTTAAAGAAACTACAACAATTCTTGGTACCATTTTTTCCCTTTCCTCTTTACTACTTTGGAAAAATATACATAATCACCTATGTGATCAGAAAGCTAGACTAGGCCGGGCACGCTGGCTCAAGCCTGTAATCCTAGCACTCTGGGAGGCCGAGGCAGGAGGATCACTCAAGGTCAGGAGTTAGAGACCAGCCTTAACAAGAGCAAGACCCAGTCTCTACTAAAAATAGAAAGAAACTATTTAGACAACTAAAAATATATAACAAAAATTAGCCGGGCATGGTGGCACATGCCTGTAGTCCCAGCTACTCAGGAGGCTAAGGCAGAAGGATTACTTAAGCCCAGGTGTTTGAGGTTGCTGTGAGCTTGAGCTAGGCTGATGCCACGGCACTCTAGCTCAGGCAACAGGGAGAGACTCTGTCTCCACAAAAAAAAAAAAAAAAAAAAGAAAGCTAGACTAGATAATTTATTAAGGGTTTTCCTGAGACACTCAATGAGTAATACCAGCTCTTGAACTTTAGAGAAGTTGTTTGGGAACACTATTTGCACGTCTTTTTTAATGTCAACAACAATTATGTAAAACCCTTTCCTCTCTAGCTCTGAGTTCTAACGGCTCCCTAAAGTAGAAGGAAAAAGCATTAACTGCAGTTGCACATTTGTAATTAGGCCAGCACATCCACATCACTAACCTTAGAAGTTCTGTAATTTTTAAGCTCATCAGTAAATCTTTCAAAATGTCAATGGCTGATGGGAAAAAAGAGACTGCAAAGAGATATATGTTTTAGTGTAATGTAACTTATGCTACCAAGCCCTAAAGAATACTTCTCTTATCAGCTTCCTACATCCACTCATTGGAAAACACTTTTTGGTCCCATCACAGCTTGTGAAAAAGATTAAGGGTTACTGCAGGAAGAGGGCTGTTGAACAAAAATGTTAAAAGCAAGTTATGTCTAGTTTCCTTAACTTATGTATTTTATTTATTAAAATATGTGTAATATGCCTCTCAATGGGTGATCTCAAACTGTTTTGCAGATATTGATGAATGAATCTACAACTCACCACTTCAGCATGGATGCATTTGGGAGAGAATACGAATTCACAGAACTTTTTATGTATCCCCAATATGTGCTCTCTCCTTTCTCTTTCCTTACTCCCCCTCTATGCATGCATCCAGCCCACTACTCCACCTCCATACCTAACCAGTAATTAAGCACTGCCAAGTCTTCATTTATGATTTAATTTGTAGCTATTCCTTAATTTCCATTATTACCACCATATTACTGATTCATGTGTTTATCGCCTCATGCTTGGATACCAGGAAAATCAAATCAGTGATCACTCTGCCTATTGTGTTATTCACTGTGATGTATTCTACATACTCCTGAAAGGAATGATTTTCCTAAAATATTGCTTAAGTTCCACCGCAGGTAACCAACCTAAGTACATGGTACATGATAAACATATCCTCACTCTTCATACTTCAAAGTTCTCCTCTACCTATTCCAAACAACCTTTCTAGCTTTAGTACATTCAACTCTTTTACATGATTACCATATCCAAGTACCTTAACTTAACCATATTTCCCAGACTAAACTCTCCCATACCCAAGATGCTTTTGGTCACATTATTCCACGAGGTATATACCCTTTTCCTCTTTTTTTCCTTCATCCAGTTCTCACCTGTCCTTCAAAATCTATCTCTGTCCACTTAGTATAAATGATCTTTTCCTCCTTTTAATCTTTTATAATATCTGTTGTCTGTAATTAATCACATACTAAGTATCTCCTACTGCTGTCTTGAACTGTCATTAAAATATTTTATTACCTAACTTTCTAAAAGCAAAGGGTCTTGACTGCCCAAATTAGAACACAAGCCGAGAATAAAAACCTTATCAAATATGAGCAGGTGCTCCACTTAACATAAAAATGAGACACAACTGAGTTGACAAACCATGAAAATGACTATTTCATTTTTCATGTATAATAACTGTTTTAGAGAACTTTATTAGGTAGGAAGCTTTCATAGGGAATTTCTTCATAAAAGGTTTCAATTTTATGAGAATATTTGTTTAACTATATTTAATTTAATGATTACAATAACCATAAACCACACTATGAGAAACACCATATAATAAAAAGCAAATGATTTCAATATACTCTTTATAAATTAAAAAAATTCTTCTATGGTGTATATCAAGCAAATGAGATTATATCAAAACTAAGTGGAATGAAGAAAATATCAAGGTTAAAAAAGGACAGTTATACTTGTTTGACCATTTTATTTCTTGTTTTTTTCATTAAATGTCTAAGATTTAAAAATTATGCATATTAATTTATATTTCCTTAAAAATTACAATTTTTCCACCGTGAGTTAATATAGTGAATGCTCTCAAGAACTACATAATCTTAAAGGTTCTTTCCAATCCCATTCACTCCTTGATTCCTCAGCTTAATTAGCAATACCAATTTATAAAGTGTGGTGTAATAAAGATAAATATCAGTAAGTTCAAGAAACAAAGATTTTCTTTAGTTTGTATGAGTAAGCAAATCCTCACTTTATAAAGGAAGACCGGTTAAGCTTTTTGGAAGAAAAGCAGGTCAATCAAATTATAATTAGCTCTAATTAACTCTCCCAAGAGTTGTCAACTTCTTTACCTGCAGCTGCCTCACTCCCCAAAAGGTGCAAAACTGATTTCTGCCTTTGAATGAAGATCAAAGAAAATCAAAGAAACAATTTTCAATCTCCTTTATAAAGAGAAGTCTCTAATCAGTGACAGACACACAGTATATCTATCTGATAAATTTTATCATGTGAAACTTCTTCACAGTATAAATATTAATTAGTTAAAACCCTGTTTTGATAATATATTTAACCCTGAACATGTGCTTTCTGGTTTAATGAAGGTTGACATAAGAAACTGTTTTGCTAATTCTCCAATTCTGGTTACATATGTACCAAAAGGGAAAATTTACAGTATTGGAAAGTTTCTTTCAAAATTGGAATTTAAACTCTCTTCATTGAAATGTGGTATATAGCTCAAAGGCTATTTTTTAAAGATATTAAACATTTAGAATTCATCTGAAGTTGTGGTTTAAGGGAGATCTGTCTTCAAAACAGAAATGTATTCCTTCAAAATTAACCTTTAGAGATTTAACTAAAGTGGAATCAAAATTTTATCAAATTTTGTTTTGGAGGAACTTGACCAAGAATTCTAAATTTGAAGCTAGATATAATAAGATCTAAATAACAAGATACTTAAGTTTGATTTGGAAGAATAAATCAGTGAGAACTGGTAAGCAAATTCTGAAATAACAAGAAGAAAGAAAGAAACAAACAAACAAGGTGAGACATAGCCCCAAGTTTAAGGCATATAGAAAGCTATAATAATTGGTATGGGTCAAAGAGTTAGATAAAATAGTCATTCACCCAATAAATATTTATTGACAAAGAAACTGGAAAGACCAGATAGCCCCAAACAGACCCTGGATTATGTAAGAATTTAATATATGATAATGGTGATACCACAGAACAATAAATGATTATGATAACAAACTATCTGGGAAAAAAAGTATAAACTGTAGACCCTCATTTCATACCATATATCAAACAAAATATTTTTTTTAGATGGGTTAAAGAAAGAAAGATATGGGAGGGTTGTAGGTAAGTATATACCTGAAATATGGCTAGGAATGAACTTTTAAAAAATTATAAAAAAGGAGAAATCATAAAGAAAAAAGATTCGATAACACAAAAACACCTATATTTAAAAACTATTAAAAAATTAGAAAGGCAATTTGTAGACAGGGGAAAATATCTGCCCCAGAATTAGTGGAATTAGGGTTAATAACGTTAGGATGTAAAGAGATCTTAGAAATGGAGATGAGGAAAAGGGAAAAACAGTGACTGATTAGAGGCAAGAGGAAAAAAAAGCAGGAGTGAGAAGGGGATACAGATAAGATAAAAGGCACACATCAGGGGTGTCAGAATGTCACTAGTGACCACATCAGGAAATCAGTTGCCTTCAATACTGAAGAACTGTGATGGTGTTCACAATTTAACCTGAATTTGGTTATAGACAGTCTTTGGTACCTAACATGGATGACAATGAATCAAAGTACAGTACTTTCAAATAGAGTGATTTAGTTATGTGGGGTTAGTCATGGCTAGAGAAGTCTTGTTTTCAACTTTAAAATAGTTTGTGAATAAATCATCTGATACAATGTCATGAGTCCCATATTGATATTAGTACTGAAAGTGTCTCTCACACAGTAAACTGCCAAGATAAGAGTTTTATAGTATTAACTGCCTTATCACTACTTCCTCCTTGGGTGAAATTTACTAGTTTGTCAGCCAATTATTTATATATATATGTATACACACACACATATTTTTTTTTCTTTTTACTTTAACATTAAGAAATATAAATGTTCGGCTTCTGCATAGATGTTTAAAATATACCCTGAAAGCTGTTCTCTTAGTAACTGACTAATGGAATTTTAAAGATGTGTATTTGTTTTTAGTTAAATAAGGAAAATTATAGGGAGTAATGCCTACTTTTGTTTACAAACATGGCTCTAACTACTCATCACTTACAGGGAACTTATTATGAAATGCTTTCTAGGAAGTGATGGTTTTGCTCTATTTTTCTTTTTTTTCCCCCTAGATTGAGAGCTCCTTGTAGACTGTATGTTTAAATGTTCATAGTGTCTCCATATAAAAACAGGCATTTGATAAATGTTTCTTAAACTATCTTGCCAAGTCTCTCTTATAAGTTGCTATAGGCATGTGTGATACAACTGATGAGAAAGTGTGGTATGGTCCCTGAACAGTCAGAAAATAAGTGGCTCACCGTATGGAACCTAGAACCTTAGACTATCATCAGTTCTAACTAGGCCAACTGACTACAGGCAATCATCAAGTGAACTGGAAGGTTCCTATAAAGAATAAGATTATTTCTCTTCCAAATTCTTCTAACACTGAAAATTCTGTGATTCTAAATTAAAATGAGTTCTATATTATAAATAGGATAATAAAATTTCTCTCAGACTCCTTAAAATGGTAAGACATTTTCTACATTAAAAAGACAAACAATTATTTGCAAATGGGAATTCTCAAACAGACATCTTTGTTTGCCAATGCTTGTTTAGAATGCTACATTCACCTCTACTGAATCACTAGGTATGGCTGGTGTCTGTGCAAAAAGGAATGCCAACTGGGCTCTCCAAAAGCTGTCCTGGTGTTCCCTTTCCAAGCAAGCTGTCTTCTTCACCTTAGGTGGTTCCTTGGGCAGAGTATAATGGTGGAGAATACAGGAGTCATTTTCTCGATCACAAAAAGGGGAATTAATGTTGAAAAATAAATCCAACTAAATTTGTTTAATAAGTTTTTTCAATCAAATTGTTGTCTGTCATCATAATATAATTATAATTTCTTTTCTCAAAGGGTTTTTTTTTTTTTTTAAAAGACCATTTAAGATAATTGTGGATTCACATATAATTGCAAGAAATAATAGAGAGGTCCCATGCACTGTTCATCCAGACTTCCCCAATGATTACATCTTGCATTACTGTAGTAGAATATCACAACCAGGAATACAGTCCACACCAACTTTATTCAAATTTAACCAGTTTTATACGCACTCATCAATAAAAAGGAGCAACCTATGGATATATACAACAATCTAGACAGATCTCAAGGCAATTACGCTGAATAAAAAGAGCCAATTCCCAAAAGTGACATACTATATGATTCCATTTATATAACATTCTTTTTGTTTTGAGATAGGGTATCGCTCTATCACCCAGCCTGTAGTGCAGTGGCATGATCATAGCTCACTACAGCCTCAAACTCCTGGGTTCAAGTGATCATCCTGCTTCAGCCTCCTGAGTATCTGGGACTATGAGCATGTGCCATCATACACGGCTAATATATAACATTTTTGAATAGCAAAACTATGGAGACAGAGAATAGATTAGGGGTTGCTAGGCATTAGGGAAGCAGGTAGAAGGAGGTGGCTGTGGCTACAGAAGAGCAGCATGAAAGATCTTTGTAAAGAGGGTTTTTTTGGTATTTTTTTTGAGACAGGGCCTCACTCTGTTGCTCAGGGTAGAGTGCAGTGGTGTCATCATAGCTCTTTGCAGCCTCAAACTCCTGGGCTCAAGCAATCCTCCTGCCTCAGCCTCCTAAGTAACTAGGACAGTAGGTGTGCACCACTACACTTGGCTAATTTGTAAAGAGGGTTTTTAATAGAAAATAAAATTGACATTCTGAGGCCACGTGTGACCATCTGAAATGGAAACAAATATTTTATTTAGCATGTTTTCAGAACAGAAAAGACTGACAAATCAAATATATGTATTTCTTCTTTTTTCCTCTAAAGATGAAATAGCATCTTAGCATACCTACTAGTACTATGCTGAAAAATTGTTAAACATTCATATCACTAAAGAAGTGTAAAAAGAGTGGGAAGTCATATTAATTCTAAAAATCAGAGGCTTTACTGTTTCTTAAATAAATACACAAAGGAACACAATCTTTAAAAGTGCAAAAGTTTGAGTACTACTTTAGTATCACTTATTGCTGTTCTTTTAAAGATATATTTAATTTGTTCTTAAAGTTTCCTTTGTTGCTTCACCCATAGACTAAGATAGTTCACGTGTCAGCTGCACCAGCTGTTACTAAGTTCATGTCCAACCCTGACTGCCCACAGAGAATCCTGTGTTGATTTGACCTTACATTTCTGCCTTAGGACTTTATGCTCTCCTCAGGCATTCAACCCGATCTTTGCACAGGTGAGGCCAACTACAACTGGGCTTATCTGAACCTAGAGAAGTTGCCAAATGAACAATTTCCCATGTTTCTTTAGGGCAAAGACTGGTTCAGACAAGCTAAATATTTTGGTTTTGGACTGTTCACCAATTCATTGCCGCCTTAGGTCATAACACTATGGTGAAAGAAACCTTAAAAACAACTTAAATGTGAGAGTAGGTTTTAGAAAGTTGTTGATCAAAGGAAATTGCTAGAATAGCCCATGCCTGTTAAAAGTTGTTAGAACATGAAGAAAAAAATAACAAGTATAATTTCATGGGAAATTGTGCTCATGATTTTAAACAGTAAGGCTGGGTTATTCTGTAAGACATAAAAGCTCATCAAAAAATACTTAGGTTTTAGAGAACAGTACAGCCAATTCTTTACAAAACAGTAAGTATTCTGGTAGCTATTCCTGGTTGAGAAAAACAGGCCTGATCCTTCTAGTGAAAAAGGAGGCCTTCACAGCTTGTTCTTTTCTTTTGTTTATTAATTTCCTTCCTCTCCCTTCCTTTCTCCCATTCTCCCTTTCTCTCTCTTAGTTCTTTATTGCTTTCTTTTCAGGCCGTGATATTAAATAAAGCTAAATGGATTTTCATAATTTAAAATAGCTAATGAATCTTCAAAAGTGGGGATTATTGGCCAGGCAAGGTGGCTCATACCTCTAATCGGGATCCCTTGAGGCTAGGAGTTGAAGATCAGCCTCAGCAGGCAACATAGTGAAACCCAGTCTCTACAAAAAGAAAAAAAAAAAAGAGCCTTGGCGTTGGCCCCAGGAAAGAGGACCAGTCTTGTGCCAACTGTGTGCTAGAGGGGCCAGCTCAGGGTGGCGGACATAGCCCTGGGTCTCCAAGATGGCTCAGAGCTGAGAAGTCCCAGGGGTGCCTGCGGGAAGACGGCTGGCCTGGCATGGCCCCAGCTACCTCACGTGGCCCGCAGGGTTCCTTCTGCTGCTGTCTCCCCATCTCCCTGCTCCCCCCCAATAAACAGCATCAATAGGTGTGAGTCTTGTCCCAGGTCCAAAATGAAAAAAATGAAAATAACTTTTTTTGACTAGATGGTAAGTGTTTAAAAAAATAATAAAAGGGGGATTATTATTTTTTGGATCAGGCCACTGCCTCACAATAATTTAATTAAAAATTTATGAGTGAATAAAGGATACCAAATTGTGTTCCCTCCTCTCTTTCGAAGCAACTGGTAACCATCATTGGAAAACAAACTGAAAGTCAATCTAACGGTGTTTTAATAATTAGGTTACCTATGTGTTTAAAGGATTTATATGGCATAATCATTAGTACTGTACTGACAATGTCAAAAACTTCAAAAGGATACCAAATCAAAGGGAAGAAACTTTGCCAAATTTCATACAATGTAAGTTTCCAGTTTTTAAAAGTTTTTAAGAGTATATACATACTATTTGTAATTTTCAAAGATTCGCTAATTGTAAAAAAAAAAAAATCTTTAGAAAAATGGAAAGGCAGTATTTTCACCAAAGCATAGAAACTTTTATTAACCAAAATCCCCTTAATAGAATAATATCCTTGTATACACACAAAAGAAGCCGAATGGTATGCATGGTCAATATATCCCAAAAATAGACAGTTTTAGGGTTGATTTTGGGTAGTCTACTTTTTTAGTGAGAGTGTGTTTATGAAATAAATAGTATCTCAGTATGTAGACATGTGGGTTTGTATACACAGATATATACATGTATTTTTAATTATTTTTGCTAAAACTGGCAACTTTACATTAAGTACTACTCTGAATTAACACATTTTTACCCTCAATCTCATTTATCTTATTTTGTTAATTGCGTCATTACAGCCTCTCAGTTACTAAATTATAAAGTCTGACTGCTCTTTTGCTTATTACTGCACATTCTATCAATGACGTGAAATCTGGTTGACTTTATCCTCATGGTATCTTTCACATAGATCCCTTTGTTATATTGCCATTACCACTAAATCCTCCATTGCCTATTATCTGGACAAGTACTTCTCAAATCTTAAGGCATAAATCACTTGAAGACTTGTTACTGCGGATTCTGATTCCATAGGTCTGGGATGAGATTTGAGATAGCATTTCTGAGTTCCAGGTGTCGCTGACATTCCTGTTATTGCTGACATTCTTTGAGTAGCAAGGATGCAGAGCTATAGATTGGTACTATCCAATCTTGGTGGCCCCTAGTTATATGTGGCTACTGAGTACCTGAAATACAGCTAGTCAACTGAGGAACTGAATTTTTAATTTAATTTTAATTAGTGTGCATTTAAATTTAAAAACTGAAAAAGTGGGGCTGGGTGCTGTGGCTTATGCCTGTAATCCTAGCACTCTGGGAGGCCAAAGAGGGAAGATTGCTTGATGTCAGGAGTTTGAGACCAGCCTGAGCAAAAGTAAGACCCCATCTCTACTAAAAATAGACAAATTAGCTGGGTATGGTGGCGTATGCCTATAGTCCCAGCTACTTGGGAGGCTGAGGCAGGAGGTTCGCTTGAGCCCAGGAATTTCCAACTGGAAAACTGCTGTGAGCTAGGCTGATACCACAGCACTGTTGCCTGGGTGACAGAGACTCTGTCTTCAGAAAAAAAAGGTAAAAAAAAAAAAGCATAAAAAATAAAATAAAAATTGAAGAAGTGTAAAATATTTTTCCATTAAACAAAACTTTATTGTTTTAGTCACTTTATTCATTGCATCATGTAAGATATTATTGTTGAACTGTAATGTCTGTGTTAGGCATGTAAGTCATTTGAGTACTATAAACACCTAATTGATCTTGTCAGTGCCAATGAATTGATTAATTTTGAATCTTTTTTTTTACACACCAACATGTACACACAGTGTGCTTATCTGAATATTTTATGCAGACAGCATGAGTTACAATGATACCTATATAAATCATAACTGTAATTAAATGGAAATATTCATTATTTTTATTATACCATAATTATTTTTTTATTTATTCATAATTTTTCCATAAAGAATGAACAAAATTAAATTAAATTTAAATTAAATTTAAAGTGAAGATATACTACAGATGCAGAACAAAGTGGAGGTGAATTAGGTGGTATTATTACCAAACAATAAAAAGAGACTAGGAGGAGGTATGTTGTAAATTTCATTATTAATGCAATTGCAGTTTGCAAAAGGTGTGTTTATTGTGTAAGAAATCTTTTAAATATATATAAAGTGAGCAATATGAAGAGACATTTTTGAAAATGCATGGTAAATCTGGTAAGTTTCCTTTTAAAAGTCAAAAAAGAATAAATAAAATTTGTCATCTAAAATCAGAAGTAAACATCCAACATTCGTAAAATCCAGCTATAAAATCGATTGGATTTTTGCACAAAAAATGGAAACCATTTTTAAATTGAGATGGTAATTTCAGTTATGATAAAAATCCCAGAAAAGATAGGTAAAGATAGATAAAAAATGAAAGATCTTCAATTAAGTCACAAAACAAATGCCCATAGACTGTAAGAACTTTCTAATACTATCAATGATCATCTAATTCAAAATCTGAAAAACTACAAGTACTTTCCTTCAGCTTTAGGTGAACCATGTGATATAACAAACATTACCCAATTCATACTTTAGGCATGTATTGTCTCAAAGGACTTCCAAATTTATGATGAAATGTCATTGATTTTTCAGTCTAAAAAAATCAAACTTTCAGTGTAGATATTTTTAACCTTTTATATCTGTCAAAAAAGAGTTGCAGCTAGATAATGAAGAAAAGAAGTTTTTATCATGATAATGTTCCAGCTACATTGAATCAAAAATCTGGATTTACTGACATTTTCAAACAAGAGACTGTTTTCTTTAATTGTTTTATTCCACTGTATGATACATATTGAAAATATTTGTGCTCAGTTTTCTGAAGCTGATTTTATATGAAGCATCATGGATATAGTTAACATTGTTTAGTGTGTGTATGTAAATTCTATGAGTCATCACTAGTTTATGGAACTGTTAAGAAAATGGAGAATGAATTTAATGATCCTGTATTCCTTGCCAATACTCCTTGGCTGGGTTGTGGAAGAGTTTTACAAAGATTTTCTATACTTTTAACTCCAATTTAAGTTTTTTTTTAAAACAAAAGGAATGCATGCCTAATATTCAATAATCAAAGATTAAAAAAAGGTAGTCTGATTTACGTTTTCTCATCAATATCATATTGCATGTAAATGAGCTAAATTTGAAACTCCAAAAAAAGAAAGCTTATTCATGAAGCTAGAAAAGTATAAGAACTTATACATTGAAACTTTTCATAACATAAATAAAAAATGATTTCACATATTTTTCTACCATAAATTGATATATAGAATTATCACAGTGTTATATAAATTAGCTATAAAAACTAAAAAGATTTTGAAGTATGCTTTGCTGGTATTGAGCTAAATTTAGAGTTGCTTTCATTATATGTAATACCCCTTGTATTTGAAGCTAATAATACTGAATTGACAAGAATTAATGAATATACTTAACTTTAACATACATAGCTTTGAAAAGATTTTGCTTAAAGGAAATTCTTCTAAAAAATAAAATAGTTTTATCAGTGTGGATGTAAACATATTTGGTATTCAATTATTAAAAATTTTTAAATTAAGTTTGGAACCATTTGGGTATGTGAATCTATTTTTCAACTTTAAATTTTATTAAATATAAACATACATGCAGTATGTCCAATGAAAATTTAGTGTAAAAATTCAGATGTGCTCACACTGTAAAATAACACCATGTTTAAAAGATACAGTATGAAAAAAAGAATGTAAAAATATCTCATTAATGAATTTTTAAGGTATTGTATGCTAAAATGATATTTTGGATATATTAGACTACATAAAATATATTAAGATTAATTTTATCTGTTTTTTTTTAGTTTTTTAAAAGTGTGGCTGTTAGAAAATTTAATAATACTTGAGTGGCTTTTATTATATTTCTATGAGACAGTGATGTTCTAAATTATTATAATAGCCTCTGAACTAATTTTCAGTTACTTCCCAACTTATCAATTGAATTTTAAAGTATATTCTTCATTCATCCTTTCATCTATGCACCAAATATTGAGGACCCACTCTTCACTAGGTATTGTTGTAAGATAAATCAGAGAGCAAATCATTGAAGCTTACCCTCTAGGTGGTAGACATACAAAAAGGGCAAAACACAAGTAAATGTAAGATGTAAAGAAGCAATCAGTAACACCAAAAACCCCAGACATGGCAAAGTTCAGAGCGTGAGTGGGATGATAGTGCAGGGAGACCAGAGGACCTGGAGAACTAGTAGAAGAGTGGAGGCAGAAGAGTGGTAAGAGCTGAGGTCGCTGGGGTAAGAAGAAGGTGATGAGGATGGAGGGGAGGACAGCAGATCATGCAGGTCTTCATAGGTTTGACATTTATTTGTAGCACTTTTGGCTTTTACTCTGAGTGAGATGGAAAGTCCTGGACGGTTCTAACTTCAGTTTTGAAAGGATATTTCTGGCTGTTATATTCAAATTAAACTGTATGGGGGTGAGGCACGGTAAAAGCAGGGTGATCTGGTGGTAGGAAGCTCTAATAATAACACAGGCAGGAGACGATGGTAGCTCAGACCAGTGATGCAAGTGGTAAAAAGTGGTAAAATTCTGTAATTTTTAAAAAGGTAGGACCAACAAGTTAGATGTAGAGTGTGAAAGAAAAAGTGGGGTCAGATTATAGGTGGAGCAAGTTGTTCATTTTCTCCCCCTTGTTGAATATCTTCAATGGCAGTCCATTGTCTAAAATCTTAGACTGGTATTCAAGTACCTACATGCTTTGGCCCTAACATAGCCACACAAATGTCATTTCCTACACTTCATCTTTCCACGTTTCCCTTATGTTCCTGGGCCTTTGATAATGATGGTAATGATGATAATAAAAAAATACATATCGAATCTATTATTTTTCAGAGACCTGCTACATTCTTGACAGTTTTAGGCTCTTAAACTCTCGAGTCCTATGAAAAATTATAAGGTAGATGTTATCATTTTTTTAGACATGAAGACACAAACATATTAACAAATAATGTAAAGTTAGCATACAAAATAAGGCTTATTTTGACTCTAAAGACAAGTTTTCCTCTTTTATACCATGATTTTCATGCTGTTTTCTGTCTGAAATGCTCTTCCCTTTCTATGTCTGGCCCAACTCACATACCACCTTATCTATAAAAAGTCTCCTTATGCTCTCAACTAGAATTATATTTTCCTCCTCTACATTAAATAGTTAAAATAAATCATTTCTACCTCTTAATATTTCTTCTTATATTATTTATAATAATAACCATAATAGTATTTACTGAGTGTTTACCATGTGCTATACATGTATATTAATTAATATGTATTAATATATTATCATAATATTTCTAACATTCTTATAAAGGATCCTATTATCAAACTCATTTTATGGATGAGGAAACTAAGTCAGAAAGGTGAAGCATTTTGCTGAAGATGAAAAGCTAGCAAGAGGCAGGGTCAGGGTATAAAGCTAGATAGTCTAACTCCAAACCCCATTATCTACTCTGTACTAATCGTTATGCTAATTCACCACTCATCATGTAATATTCTTTCTCTTGTTTACATATTTTTCATCTATAGCCCATCTTTTCCTTTTGAATCCTATTAAATTCTGATACAGATTAGTTTTAGATTATTTATTCATGCAGACTTGACCTTTCTTAATAACAGAAGCTAATCCTTTCAGAGAATAAATACAGGGGGGCCTCATGTGGAAAAAGTAGGTATTGCTAGAAAAGGAAAGCAAAACTGCTATTTTTCCTCAGATTCATGCCTTACATCAGCCCTTACTATAATATTATTTTATGAAGCATGGTTGATATTCTAAAGTTTATATGTTCCAAGAATTTAGGAGAAAAGAAAATTTTAAGTAAATATAGGAAAAAACCCATCTCCTAACTTATTCTACATATAAAAACTAACAAGGAAGATTTTAAATATCCACTTTTAGGACACAAGCACTAAAATGTAAAAAGATCTGGCCATACAAATTCATGCATGTATAGAAGAGACAGAATAAAAAGAACTAAAAAGGCATATCAATCAAAGTGTAAAAATATTTAATAAAATGAGGTCTGAAAATTGGCCAAAAAATTGAAGACTTTAAAAAAAAAAACCTTTTATTTGGAAATAATTTCAAACATACAGTTGAGTTACAAGAATAAGAATAGTATAAAGAATATCCTCATTTCCTTCGTGCAGACTTACCTACTTAACTAGATTCACCCTTTTGCCAACATGTTCATGAGTGAGAAACAATGTATTCTTGTAAGCCACTGATATTTAGAGGCTATTATTGCTGAGATTTTGCATATTCTCAATCTCTCATATAAATATATATATATACACACACACACATTCATACATGTATATATATACACACATGCACACACATACATGTATGTATAGAAAACACACACACATGTAAATATACAAACACATAATTTTTTTCTTAACCTTTTGAGGGTAAGTTACATATATTTTAGCCCTTTATCCTTAAAAACTTTAGTATTTCCTAAAAATAAGGATATTCTCTCATATAACCACAGTACAGTTAACAAATTTAGGGAGTTTAACATTGATTCAATACTTTAATCTATCATCTTTGTTCCAGTTTCATGAAATGACTCAATAGTGTCCTTTACAGAATTTTTCCCATTTCAATACAGGATCCATTCTAGGGTTAGGAACTGTATTTACTTTTCATGTCTCTTTAACCTCTTTTAATCTGTGATCTTTTATTGCTTTTTAAAAACATGGCATTAATATTTATGAAGAACCTCTACACATACACATACACACACACACACACACACACACACACACACACACACTCCTATTTTTTAAAATAAAACTTTCCCTCATTTTGGGCTTGTCTGATGTTGTCTCACGGTTAGATTCAGGTTGTACACTCTCAGCCAGAATACTACATAGGTGATTACGTGTCCTTTTCAAAGTATCACATTTGGAGTCACACCATGTCCACCAGTGATACCAATTTTTAGCACTAGTCAAGGTGTTTTCTGATTTCTCTACTGTATAATTACTATTTTTCCTCTTGCAATTAATAAGCAGTTTGTAGAATGGTATTTTAAAACCATGTAAATATGTAAATATTATGCTCTTCATTGAAATATCCCCCTAAATTTAGCTTCTGATGATTCGTGCCTGATCCAGTCTTAACTAAAATAGATACAAAATGCTGATTTACAAATCTAGCAGCTTCTCTGCAGTTACCAGTCAGTATTCAACATTCTACCATGAGCAGGAGTACTCCTTTCTCCCTATTAATTACTTAATCTATTTACTAGTGGAATAGACTCATGAGTTACTATTTTTTTTTCAAAGGTTTGTAATTCATTACTGTGCTAAACTATTTTGGCACTCAGGTTCTTCCAGATTTGGTAGTGAAAGCTCCTTCAAGCTAGTTCCTTATGACTTGTCCCCGTCACTTTGAGAACTTCCTTATTTTTTCAAATAATAAGATATTCCAAGCTTGTCTCATATTTACCCTTCCCAGTCCCTGAGATCAGCTTATCCAAGGAGCCCGAGTTCCTTTTAGTGGGGAGGGGTATCTGGACATCTAGATATGGTATGTGCTTATTGCTATCAGGTTGTCTGCTTCTTAGCCCTTTAAGTTGACAGAGCTAGGCAATGTAAACATATACATACACACATACACATACACATAAATGCAGATGGTCCCTGATTTACAATGGTTTGACTTAACGATTCTCTGAATTTATGATAGATTTATCATGGTATTAAATGCATTTTCAACTTATGATATTTTCAGCTTACATTGGGTTTATCAGGATGTAGCCCCATTGTAAGTCAAGGAGCATCTGAATTTATACACAAACATATGATGTACATGTGCACATATACATTTGTATGCACATCATATATAACAAATGATGTATTCACGATGATACATCCAATTCAAATCCATCCCACAGGGCTCTTTCTTGACTTCATTTATTCCATTTTGTCTTTCCTTTTTCGTTAAGATCCTGCCTCTCAACAACAATGAACACATTAGCTCAGACCTATAATGCATCTAAAATTGTTTCAGAATTGCTTTGCTTATACCAATGAAACAACAAAATGAAACAAAAAACACACTTAAAAAGGTTTAAGACTTGTTTGGAATTCTTTCCCAAATGAACTCCAACCTGCAAAACACTGAACATCAATACTGTGTTTACAAGTTATGGGAATTGGTTCTATCTTCCTTTTGTTTTTTAGTGTGGTTATGGTATTCATTTGAAACACAACTGGATTCATTTGCTTCAGTTTGCTTGCAGTTTTAGGTTGATTTTCCCCTTCCTAGTTCTTCATATATTTTTTTAAATGAGTGGAATATTAACATGCACTCAAAAGTAAAAATTACATAAAAAGGTATTTTCAGAGAGGTGTCACTCCCTCCTGTATCTTATCCACCCCATGTCCACCCATGTTGTAGGTAATCAATTTCATTGCTGTGTAGTTTATCCTTTCTTCGGTTTCTTTCAGAAAGATAAACGATAAATATTTTAATTTCCCTGGTTTATAAAAGGCAGCAAACTACATATACTCTTTTGCACTTTGCTTTTTTTTTTTTTAACTTGATCATGTATCCTGGATCACTCCACATTACTTAATAGAGATCTTCCTTATTATTTTCTACTCCATTGCATGTATGTCCCATGCATAGTTTATTCAATCAATAGCCTATGCTTAGAGATTAAGGTAGTTTCCAATATTTTCCAATTGCCAATGATGCTGTAATAAATAAACCTGGGCACAGTGTTTAAAAATTATTGTGCAGATTCCATTAGCACTGGCATATTCCAAACTGTTTCCTATGCCCCTGATACCTTAAAGTCAGCTTGGCCACATGCAACATTCTTGGTTCATACACTCTTTTTCCCTTAGTGTCTTGAAAATATTGCTCCATCACTGCCTTACTTTGTATGTTGTTTCAAGAAGGTTGATGCTGGTCTAATTCTATTGTGTTTGTAAGGTATTTGATCTTTTTACTTGGAGACACTGTGCATTTTTTTCCTCTACCCTTAAAGTCTAATAGTTCTACCAGGATATATCCTAGAGTTCAGATTTCCTCAGTACCTGATAGTAGAAGAAACTCTTTCACTTCTTCATTTCATTTTCACTTTCCTGGTTGGCTTTTTTGTGTTCTTCAATGCCTTTTTCACTTGAATATATTCTTCCTTGGGCACCTTGTAATTTAGTTTTTATTTCTGACATAATTTTGTCTTTTCCTTCTTTTCTTTTGTAAGTTTTATCAACTCTCATTTCATTTTATCCTGTTTTTTTTTTTTTTGGTCAATTTCTATTCTTTTTTTTTTTTAAATTTCCAATTTGAAGTGTTTTTTTCCTTGGCTTATTTGAAGATATTTAATTGAGTTGGGAGTGATGTAATACATTTTCTTCAGCTTTGTGGTTCAATAATTTTGGAAAGTTTTCATAAAGAGAAAAGCTTTAATTCATATCATCTGATTTTTGCAGCTGTTTTATAATGACGGCGACAGAATTTTTTTCCTATTCTTTTTTATTTCATAGAAAAAGTTCTTCATTCAAGAGTACCCTCTTCTGTGCAGTTTCTTTCATGGATCATGTTGTCGATGGTCATGCGGAAGGAGTGGGTGAATTGGTATGTCTTGTGTCTCTTTCATTTCTGCAAGATCCTTACTTTTTCCCTCTTATTTCCTTCCTTCCCATCATTGGCTAGTCTCCAAGGAATTCCATCCATTCTCTATTTATCTGATTCTTGCACAGGAGCAATGATTCTCCAAGGCTGCCACCTCTGGTTGCACACACCTTGAAATCTTTTTCCTGTAGCCAGTGCTGAGAACCACCATGTCCTGACCTATGTTCAGTATTTTGGCATTTATTGTTATACTATCTATTTCTGGGGGTGATTCTGTTTGTACTTCAACTAATTCATCTGTTTCTCTCTACCCTTTTTCAGAGTCTTTAAAGCCTTCCCTTCTCTGTTCTTTGTCTCCCAGGTGTCAGTGGCAGGCTGAGCTGCAGGAGTTTTGATGGAATTTATTTTTTTACTCTATTTATATGTGCTTTGAAGGTTGTGGTCCTCTCTGCCACATAGTCTTACTGAAAATATGGGTCCTCTATCATTCTATTTGCTCTCTGTTGATTCTATATTTTCTAGGGGGATAGTGAGAGGGAAAGTAAAAATCAGGTGATTGTCATTGATCTCTAACAGTGTTCTCTTATTTAGATTTTATTTGCTTGTGCTTATATTCCATGATATTGCCATGTATTTGTTTTGTTGTAAGCTACCTCAAATTCTTTGAAGAATGATAAAGAGTGAAAATAAATGTAAAACAACTAAATGTAAAAAATGCTCTGCCTGGAAGGTTTCTTTTTTTGCTTGTTTTTTTTTTTTTTGCCATGAATAAAATGAGGTATGAGAAACAAAAGAAAAGGGGGAAAAAGGGAAAATTTAAAAAAAAAAAGGAAAAAAAAAGAATAGCAAAGCAATGAGATTGGTCATTTTGGTCCATGAATATTTGGTTTTGAAAACAATTTGAGAAAGGAGTTTTAACAATTTTTTGAGCAGCAGTAGCAAGACTTCAGCACAGGTATGGCCTCCAAAAGTGATTGCTTTTTTTTTTTTTTTTACATTTTAAATAGGATACATTTTATTATAGGTAAATTATAGCCCAATAAAGCTGATTCAAATATTTAAAAATAATAATAAAACACTATTATTCTGATTTTCTCATCATTATTTATATGATAAATAAAACATTAAGCTTTAAGATACTCTCTTTTTTTTACTTCAGAATATTATGGGGGTACACACACTTTGGTTACATATAATGCCTTTGCCTTGCCCAAGCCAGGGCTACAAGCGTGCCCTTCCCCCATACAGTGTGCTCTGCATCTATTAGTTGTGAGTTTGCCAACTCTGTCCACCCCCTCCCACCTGAGCAGCACCCAGTGAATATTATTCCCATGTTAGCACCTTAGTGTTGATCAGTTAGTACCAATCTGATGGCAAGTACATGTGGTACTTGTTTTTCCATTCTTGTTATACCTCACTTTGAAGGACGGGCTCTAGCTCTACCCAGGATAATATAAAAGGTGCTAGTTCATCATTGTTTTTTGTAGTTGAGTAGTATTCTATGGTATATATACACCACGTTTTAGTAATCCACCGATGTTTTCATGGGTACTTGGGTTGCTTGCACATCTTTGCAATTGTGAATTGTGCTGCCATAAACATTGGAGTGCAGATGTCTTTATTATAGAATGTCTTTTTTTCTTTTGGGTAGATGCCTAGTAGTGGGATTGCTGGATCAAATGGTATTTCTATTTTTAGCTCTTTGAGATATCTCCAAATTACTTCCACAGGAGTTGTACTAATTTGCAGTCCCACCAGCAGTGTAAGAGTGTCCCAATCTCTCCACATCCACGCCAGCACTTGTTGTTTTGGGCCTTTTTGATAAAAGCCATTCTCATTGGAGTTAACTGATAATCTCATTGTGGTTTTGATTTGCATTTCCCGAATGATTAGAAATGTTGAGCACTTTTTTTATATGTTTGCTGGCCATTATTCTCTCTTCTTTTGAAAAGTTTCTGTTCATGTACTTTGCCCATTTATTGATGGGGTTGTTTAAGATCTATACTATTTTATACCATATTTTTGTATCAGTAAGCTCTGGGATATTATAAAACATCATTGCTTTATGATATACCTCACATGTTTACACACACAAAAGAACACACACACACACACAATCATACACTTACTTGTTTCACATTCTGGAGCTCTTCTGTCAATTGTTTCCTTTGCTTCTCTGATTCAAATAATTTTTCCTATATTTAAAAACCACTGAATTAATATTAATAACTTGTTATGAAGGTATCAATGAGTATGATTTTTAGTCCTTTGTTTCAAAGCTTATATAATCCCAAACATCAAATTGCTTACATTTTCAGATTGTACTTTCTTATGTTTTCTGGCTTTATACGTATCACTTAAAAGTAATTAGTTATCTATAGTATAATCATGATGTCAATGTACTTTCTATTATATTAATTTTGTAAAATCTCAAAATCTGAGGTCAAAAAATAAGTCAGTAAGAATTAAATGTGCAAATATTATCTAAATTTTGGGCAATAGCTATCATTACCAAAGAGCTTCCAAACTGAAGGTCAACATTATTACAGATTAGAAGTAAATGTCTCTGACCATACTAACGAGGGCATGTGAGAGGGGCTAACTCCTGGTTTCATAATTTAATTTTAGCTCATTCTTGGAAGATTACCCATAAAAAAAAGGTAAGACTGGTATAACCAAAATATAAAATGATAGTTATTAAGGTAGATGAATTAAAGTAGTTATTAAGGTAGGTGAATACTATGCATGCAAATAAAGTATCTTTGGACTCAAATTTAGTTAAGCAAATACCCTCAAATGTCCGATTTTATTAAGTATATCTTAACTAAATCCACATTTTATTGACCAAATCAGAAATACTAAAAGTAATTTAAGAGCTATTTTACTACAAACTTGAGTAGGGAAATTGCTTGAACAGTAAATTAAGTGGTAAAGATTCATGGCAACATTGCAACGTTTATAAGAGGCAATCTACTTTCTGGTATATTTCAGCTCATTCTTGTCTAAGAGGTGAAATGAAGGTATATGATGATGAATATAATATAGCAATCTAATGAATATGCCACAGACCAGGAGCCAACAGACTGCTTGCTGGCTCCTGTGCTTTTATGCTCTAGCAAGTCACCTTCACTCTTTGTGTCCTAGTTTTTCACATCTGTCAATGAAAAATATATCTATTTTCATTCACCTTTGCAAAGCAATAGCAGTGTGAATTCTGCAGAAAGGCTTTAAGGTAAATAAAGTCTATAGCACTTTTAAATATCATTCTTGCGAAATAAAAATTAGCCATTGGCATAAAATTATCTTGGTTTCATTTTTATTTGTAGGTCATATCAGGCATGAAGAATAGATATGTCACGGGATAAGGAAAAGTGATAATACACCATCTATGCACTCTATGAACTTCATTTAACAAACTTGGTTATTTTTCTGTATATGTAATACAAGCTGAAAAACTGAAAATAAAGACATTACCTCAAACAAAATATTTATTGCTTTGCAGACTATTTTCTATAGCTTCTTTAAATGGTTCTTAGCCAATTGATAAGTTTTGAAGTAAAGTTAATTATAAACTATAGAATTTGTTTTATCTGGAATTTTAGTACCACATTTTAATCAACTGAGCTAACTGGCTGCCTGCTTATCTAGGATTTTAGGTTTTGTCACATTAAGGTATGTTTAGTTACATTTCATGAACTTTAAACGTGAATCCTGATTTATTGAATGGCTCCTCAGAGAAGCCTTGTTTAAATGTCAAAGGAATATGGCATATACAGTTTTACATTAAAATTCTAATAATTAATATTGATATTCCAATAAAAACTGAAATATATCATTAAATTTAACAATGATAAACTTTAATGAAAGGATAAAGATCTGAGACTCTCTGAAAATTTCAATAAACAATAAGATCTAATGGTTTCTCTAGAGATAAATTATAGAAAAATGCTATCTTACCAAGGTAACCAACATTGAAGAAATTTTTAAAGAAAATATGAAGAAACAATTGTCAATGTATTTTTAAAACTAAATTTATATTTTCCATCTAAATCCTTAACTGTTATACCAAAAAATGTGGAAACCTAGTGGCTTTATAATTATAAAAAGAAATATATAAAATATTCCTGTAGTAGTGGAATGCTCATATAAATTAGGAAGAAATGTGAATTGGCAAAGCCTTTTGAAAGGAATTTGGTAACACAGAATTTTATGTGCCCATATCCTTTAATAAAGCAATTCCATATTCAGATATTTATTCTGTGTATATACTTGTGCAATTGGCCAAAGGTACATCTAAAAAACTGTTGAAGGTAGAATTACTTTTAATAATGGAAAACTGGAAATGGCCTAAATATCCATTGATAGGTAACTGGCTAAACAACCATTTGATGCATAGGAGAGCCATCCAGAAGAAAGAATATGGTAGATCTTTATATATTAATGTGAAAAGCTGCTCAAGATATAACTCTAAAAAAGAAAAAAAAGGCAATTTGTAAAAAAGTGTGGATGGATGAAGCAATTTATGTATTAATAAAAATTCAAATACATATGTATTCATTTTATTTTTTAAGACTTTATTTTTTTTAGAGTAGTTCTAGGCTCACAGCAAAATTGAGAGGAAAGTATAGAGATTTCCTGTATACTCCTTGCCTCCACATATACATTCATTTTTAAAAATACGATTGCCTGTGCAGAGCTTCTGAAAAGATAATATATTTCTAACAATGGCTTCTTTTAGAGGTTGGAATTGTGAAAATAAGGTAGCAAGAATTTTTTTTGGTGTTAAGATTTTATTTTAATAAAACTTAAATCTAATAAAAATTAAATAGAATTTCACTTATTTAATAAAATAATTAAAAAATATATATCCCTATGGTGAGTTAATGGTAAATCAAGTAGTTATGTTGCTTTTTGTGAAGATTTGGAAAATATAAGAGCTTTCTGCAAAAATTAGGATATAATTTAAATTTAATATTCTATTAGAAACAAAATGAAACTATATAAAGAGAATCAAAATGTTACAGTATATTTATAATATGTGTGTTTTCCTCCCTGTCTTAATTCCAAATTACATTAGCAAAACATTATGTCCCTTAAGTGTGGCCCTGCACATGGAAAAAAATGGATCAGAAGATCCATAACTGTCACAGTTTGCTTGTCGCCTCCTCACCTAATTCTGCCCTGGTTGCCGATGTGAGAGAAAAATAGGGGTAAGAAGTAGCCTGGATCAGAAGGCATGAGCAAAACAGTGGTTTACACTAAGTCTTATATGGATATTGTGAAATATCAGTAAGTATGTGAACTAAAAATTACATCTCTAAAGGTCAACTGAAGAAAGAATCTAATTCTAACTATTTGACATTCATACTCTTTCACTGAAAACAACACTTCAGAATCCAACATAGGATTATTTCCTTTATTCTAAAGAAAATATAAGAATGCTAAATGGGAGGTTACCTTAAGTATATTCACTTCTTTCAAGGCATCATTTCTTTCATGCTTAAGCCTCTCTATTTCATCTGCTTCTAAAGAATCACAGGGAAGAAGCTGTCAATATTAAAATATAAGAGAAAAGTTATGCATGAGATGCTAATTAAGAGAACTAACATAAACATCCTTTTTGATTAATATTAGGCTTTTGCATTCTGATAACAAAATTCAGATTCTTACTTCAGTCATTTGATTAGATAAAAGAGAATATTAAAGTAATCTGGGGCAATTTCATTCATTTAAGCTTAACTTTACATCGCTGTTACTTATTACAGAATCTAGATGATTAGAAGGTATACTGACTCTGTTCTCACCTTCAAGATTTTTATTTTAACAATATAATTTTCCTTAAAATTCCAAATTCCAACACTGAATTTATAATGTCAGAAAGACTTTAGAATTTATCAACCTAAACTATTTCCTAAAGACATTCATTTCAAGAGCATGGTATCTAAGGCTAATAAAATGCTGTACATTATCAATCAAGATGGTTTACACGAGCCCAGTAAAGTATATTTATCAATTATGTATCTGGTTTTAACTAAATGAAAAGTAATGCAACAGCCAAATGGCTTAAAAATATCCCTGCTCAGAAACTGTGGATTGAAGATAACATTAATAATTCATACAAAAATGAATAACAACAAAAAATATCAGAGATGGCAATTTCTTTTATGTTTACCATGATCTCTTTGACAGTCAATTACAAGGTAAAAAACAATGACAATCTAATCAGAGATAAAAATCCAAGTCTAATTATAACCATCTTCTGTGTGGAAGCTATAAAAAAGCTAAAAAAAATAGTATAGAAATATAATTTAAAGGATTAAGTGGAGAAAGCAACTGTTATATAAGCATGGGCTTAAAAGAGAGCCCTTTAGATAGGAGAGGTGAATACAGAGCAGGAAAAGATAATAGAAATAATTAATAATATCAACCATTTATTGGAAACTTACTATGTGCAGATGCATTGCTAAGGACTGTATATATTCAATATCACAGCCTTTTAAAAATCCTGTCTCCATTTTATAGATGAGGAAACGACCTCAGAAAGGTTAGTATTAATAACTTGCTTAAGGCTTCACAGCTAGTAAATGGCCATTCCAAGATTCCCACAGAGATCTGACACCATAGTCTGTGATTTTTATTAACTATTCAACACAAATTGTGGTGGAATGGATGATACTCAAGTTTGCTTTCCAAACCCTAGAATAACAGATGTAGGAGTTATTCTTGAAGTTTGGGAAGAAATTTTTTTCCCTAAACATTATTGGTTCTCTTTTTCCTGTCACATTAGCTTTTGGGTATTTATGGCCATTGTTTGTAATTTATATGATCTCATATTCTTTATGTGTCTCTGCTACTCTCTCAGAAGCATTCATCACAAACACTAGCAAGAATTCATTCTATATTGTTTTAGTTTTGAACACATTTTCAAACATAACATTATTTCCCAAAGTGTGTTTCAAAGGATACTAATTGGTTTCGTATGAAAGCAAAATTGGGTGGTAGTGATTGTGGTAATGGTATAGGATTTAGAAAAATTAACCTTCTTTCCTACATGGCTTCCAACAGCCTTAATATGCTAATGAAGACTTGAATTTTCAAAAAGCAAGTATAATTTAATAACTTGTCACATTTTCCCAAGTAATTTGACCATTCCACACTCCTGACACCCTTACCCTCCTGCCTTTATTATTTTGGTACTAGCTCATGGAATTAAAGTTTGCAAAGCACAATTTGGGAAACACTGCTATTCAACATTCATATAAACCTATTCTATTTTCTTTTCCTAAGAAGTGTAATAAACAGTATTCAAAAGTTTAAATAAAATTTTAGATAATAGGCCGGGCGTGGTAGCTCACTCCTGTAATCCTAGCATTCTGGGAGGTCGAGTCAGGAGGATTGCTCAAGGTCAGGAGTTCGAGACCAGCCTGAGCAAGAGGGAGACCCCGTCTCTACTAAAAATAGAAAGAAATTATCTGGACAACTAAAAATATATAGAAAAAATTAGCCGGGCATGGTGGTGCATGCCTGTAGTCCCAGCTGTTGGGGAGGCTGAGGCAGAAGGATTGCTTAAGCCCAGGAGTTTGAGGTTGCTGTGAGCTAGGCTGGTGCCATGGCACTCTAGCCCAGGTAACAGAGTAAGACCCTGTCTCTAAAAAAAAAAAAATTTAGATAACAGAGCTATAACAATTTATTAAGAGAATTTATGAATTGAGATTTTAGGGATGTGATCACAAGCTTTTGAGTTTAACATCATGGAGATAAATCACACTAAATAGAATCCATGGTATCATTCTGAGAGGCAAAGCGCTAGCCTGAATAGTCATAGAGCAAACCATGTCTTTAAAAAAATGCTTTATAATCCTATTGCTATTTTGGACTTAGCAGCAAAAATGTGTGGTCAAAGAATTGGCCATGGATGTTACACGTGAATTCTTTGAAAAGCCCCTTTGTGCTCACTGACTTTTTTTTTAATAGTTCTATTCAAATATATATCAACTAGGCAAGCAGTAAGTGAAATGAATTATTGCTGTTTAACGCCAATTCTGGACAGATGGCTATTTTCAACCTTCTATATCCTTTTTCTGTCTCATTCTTACAATATTGTTTGTGATCCTTGGGCTCCCTCACTTCTGTGACACCTAGTAAATAACACTGTAAATCCTTTACACTGTCCTTTCTACAGTGTTCTTCTGGAGATACCAAGAGACACTGTCAGTCACTGGACTGTGTTGACTAGGTCTCACCTCACCTCTCCCTTCACTCTTGTTCCACCATCATGATTTTAAGTTATTTGACTTTTATCAGTTCTGGAGAGCTACTATTCCATTGGCCACATTTGCCAACCTCTCAATTCATCTTAAACAAAACAAAGCAATCACTTCTGTTACAGTCTAATTTTATTGATTAAGCCTTCCATTACAGACCTATTTAGTTACTTCCTTTCCTTATAAAATTGTGTGAGACTGTACCATCCTATTCACCTAAAAATTTCTGTGTATCCCCTTTTTTTCTCCTTTCATTTCTCCTGCTCATTCCTTTTACTTCTTCAAATCTGGTTTACATATCTTTCCTCCCATCCCCATATTTCTAAAATGATTACTTGTCATTTCACCAATAAAACTGTCATTTGACAAAGTAAATGCCCCCCACCAACTTTTGTAACCTTTTTATATATAATGTTGCTCAAGCCTTTTTTCCTTGAAATTTTCTCTTCTTTAGGTTGTGATATCCCACTACCTCACCCACCCTTCTGAACATTTACGCTGTTTCCAAGGACTTGTTTTCATTTCTACTCCTTAAATAGGGGAGAGGGGTGGGAGGTTCTCCAGTTTGTCCTCTCCCCCCATTTTCTCTACAAGCTCTGAGTGATCACACTCACTGCTATGCTTCAACTATCACGTTCCAAATTATTCCCAAACTCCTCCCCTGTGGTTCAGTTTCTTATTTCCAATGTCTTTGGTTATTTATACCTGTTAGTGTCTTCAATGTACTTTCTCTAAAACATAACTCATCATCTTCTCTACCTTGAAAAAGGCTTTCTCCTTATCTCATTATTTCTATTAATGTTACCTATTGATGATATATTTCTTGTTGTTGTTGTGGTTTTTGGTAAATATCCTCTATCTGTCACTCCTCTCCTTTCTATTCTCTCCACCTTCACTATAGTTTAGTTCTTTATTATCCTATATTTGGATTCTTTCCATAGTCCTCTATCGATACCATCTACCACAAGTTTCATTCCCTTTCTAGATAACCCACACATGAGATTATTCTTTCTAATACATCACTTTGATCACATCACTTTTCTCCTTAATAGCTCCTCACTTACTACTCAGTAAAGTACAAACTTTTAAATTTAACATTTACCCTTTAAGGCCTAACTTGTGTGTCACCTGCATGTACCCAATTATCTTTTTTTGAAAAGTAGACTACTCTTTGCTTACAATCACTTTCTATTTTTTTTTCACGCTAATACTCTTATTACTCCCTGCTTACCTTTTGAGCAGATAAAATCCTCTTTGTCCTTCAAAATTTACTCAAATGCCACCTCTGTTATAAATCTTTTCTGAATATTCTAAGCTCTATTACTATTATGGCCTTACCACACAATGTACTTTTTATTACTGTAATTATTTGTGTACACAACTTTTCCTTAAACTATATGGGCTGAGTTTTATTTATCTTAATAACATGTGCTAACAGCAACTAAATAATTCCATATACACTGCAGTTGTTCAATATATATTTGATGTTTTACAGATGAGTCCTCAGGAAAGTGGCTATAAAGTATTAACTGCTCTACATAGTGAAAAATATAATTTATATCATGATCCAGTATAAGTGAAATATTACTTAATCTTATCATATATAATTTACTTTGATATTTTCTATTCTATCTCATTTGTTAAAATAGTTGTTGCAATCTATTAAATTGATTTAACAAGAGCCCAAATTGTGAAAAGTCTACTTTAGGGAATTCACAGTATTCTCTCTGATTTTAAGATAATCCATTCATGATACAGTATTTGATTAGTCTGGTAAAATCATCATATTATGATAGACTATAACATGTTATTGCTAAGTTTAGAGTACTGCTAAAAGTGGGCTCCAGCCTTGCCTTTTCTGTGTATAACTTTGTGCCAGCAGCAAATGTAGTACTGTGTGAATTTTTTAATATGGCAATGATGATTAGACTCACAGTAAGATAATTATATTTTTGGTTCTAAATGTCATATTCTTCTAAACCCAAAAGTTCTCTATCAAATAAACAAAAGCAGGACTGATCTATATTGACTCCGCAATTCCTACTTACTATAAAAGATAGTATCTCAAGAAATCTTATGAGTCAGACAAATAATGAGCAAAAGAAGCTAGTAACAAAAGAGTGCATACTCTATAATTCTATTTATTACAAATTTCAAGATCAGGCAAAAGTAAGTCAAAATATTGGTTCTAATGTAAAGCTAGGAGTGGCAGATGACTGGGAAGTTGGCATGAGGGAGCCTTTTGAGTGGTGAGATACATAGGAGAAATTCATCGAGTTGTATACTTTAGATTTTTGTATTTCATTCTGTGTGTGTTATATTTCAGTGAAAATATTTTCTAAAAATAAATTAAGAAAAAGACAAGCCATCTTTATCAGCCACAAAAAAGAAAATACATGAGTAAAAGACATGTATCCCTAACAGAATGATTATAAATCCGAGCCTGTTGTTTGTGAAACTTAGATAGTTGAGGGGGTAACCACAGTGGAATTTCCCTACCCTCATAGACTGTCAGCATCCTCAACTACGGATCAATTGATATACCTCGGATGAGCCACTATACAACTTTTTAACTCAAAAAAGTTGGGAATTACACTACTGTTGCTGACAAGCAGAATATAACAAAGAAAATTTTATAAATAATATAATGACAATTGCGCAACACTTTGATCTGAAGCCACACATAGAAAATTATTGGCATGCAGAATCTTACACAACTGCCATCAGTATTTTGCTTTTGCTACCAAAGTATCATAGATTGGACACATTCTTATCCGCCCTAAAATCACATTGGTAAGAAGGAAGTAAATTACTAATCCGGAGCATGCCTATCTTGTTGCAGCTGCTAAAAAAATTTTGCATGCTCATACAAAGTACTCTGAATTCCCCACTTCATTGGCATGTTTTAAGCCACTCAACCATCTTTGCCTTTCCTTATCAAAAATGGGTATGACAGCTTTGAGAACTGTTTGGCACTAAAAAACAATGTTCTCTGCCATCAACATTAGGTAGATAAATACATAACACCTGAATAAGCAGAATGAAAACTGCATTCCTACACTTTAGTTCTCATCTAATAAATGCTACAGAATTAGTTCTGATAAATCAGTGCCTCAATTCTGGGAGAACTGGGTACTCTCCTGAAAGTTACAGAACAACTAGGTCTTCGGGTGATTGCATTGGGCAATATGTTTAGCAATAAAAGAGATTGCTTACTAAATAGAACAAAGTCATTTGAAACATTTAAAAAAGTGATATAGCATTATTTTTTAAATGAGAGATTTACTTTGTCTAATAAATTAATCATACACTTTTACACTGCATTTATGGAATTATGTAATAATAAATAGTATTCAAACTTACTGTCAATAAGACCTATCACTTGAAAACAGCAGAGCTCTAAATAGAACCATGAAATAAAAGTGCTATTTTGATTCTTAAACTTGAACTAGAAGAAAAGTTATTAGAAATATGCAAAATACACAAAAGAGTGGTTATGCCAATTTTTAGGGGAAGTAACGGGGGTGTCACCAGTAATTATTAATAGAAAGGAACCCAGGCACAGGAGAACATCTGGGGTCCTGGTAATGTATTTCTTTAATTTTATGTCTCTTGATTTGAATGCTAATTATAAGAGGATGATTGAGATTGTAAAATATCATAGAGCATACATTTACCATATGAGTGCTTTTCTGTGTGTATATTATAGAGAGATAAAACAGATTAGAATGGACACACACATATAATATCTACCTATCTAGTTATAGAATGTATCCTTCCACATATCAAATTGTCAGTACTGGCAAACTTAGGAATGGGATTAGTATGAGAGGCCAGTGAAAGAGGAGGATGGAGGTGATCATGATGAATTTTTATTTTTGATTTTAAATTAACCTATATTTTATATATTTACCCAAGAAACATGAATTATTTGCATAATTTAACAAAAAAGTGAAAGTGAAAAAAGCTTACCTATATGACATATAAAAGTCAAGATTGTGACTCTGGTGCAGTCAAGATAATTTTATAGTGCATACTCTACCTGTGAATCTAGTATGTTGGAAATTTCATGTGCACCAACATTTACTTCATCCAACTGTAAGCAAAATAAGTTTTTGGCAACCTGGACAAAATCTACAATGGAACATATTTCAGTAAGAACACAGCATTTAACTTCATCTAAATAAATCTGACTTTTTTTTAATATGAAGTTGAAACTATGTGTTATAACTAATGCTCCAAATTTAACTTATATAAATTATCTTAAAATAGTATTGACTGAAGTGACAAGAAAATTTAAGTTCAAATAAGTAAGAGAAAAACTAATTCTAACTTAACTTCAGTTAACTTTGCTAAAATTAATAATTCAGTCAATAATAATAAAGCAAATACATATCATAGACATATATTCACCTCTCCAACTCTTGTATTATGAGCAGAACTTTTTCTGAAACATATGACAATATTACAACTAACAGCTTTTCTAGCTGAAAAAATCTGAGATTTAATAACAACAATAGTAGCGGCTAATGTTTCTACAACAGCTGTTGTGTGTCAGGCATGGTGGTTAGCAAATTCATGTTCACAACAATTTTCTGAGATGGGTCTTCTTATCTTCTTCATTTTACAGATGAATAAGTTGAGGCTAAGACAGGTTAACTCTCTTAAACTGCTGAAAGCAACTTGGCAAATAAGTTGCAGAGCGGTCCATAACCTTCTTCAGACATGGAGAGTGACCTATTTATCTATGTATCCTCAAGGATTTTTCATTTTGGTTATTATATTTTGAATTTCCAAGTATCCTTTTAAGTGTTCTCTGATTGTTCCTATTTTATAACATTCTACTTTTATTTCATGAAAGCATTATCTCCATTTATCTTTTTTTTGTTTGTTTTTTTTCTCTGTCACTCAGCCTGGAGTGCAGTGGCCCAATCACAGCTCATTGCAGCCTCAAATTCCTGGGCTCAAGCAATCCTCCTGCTTCAGCCTCCGAAGTAGCTAGGACCACAGACACATTCCACCATGACCAGCCCACTTTTTAAAGATATTAATTATAGTTTACATGAAGTTTCTTCTGTTCTTCATTATTTCTCTTTTTTCTGAGTTCCTTTTGTTTGTTTGATAATTTTGGCACTATATTTTATGTTGAAGGATTTTTTCAAATGTCTGATGACCCTTGGCTCCTTGGCTACGAATTTATATTGAAGAATCAGGCACTAAAAAAGTTGATTGGAAACTTGTCTTGTTAACTGGCAGGTTTCACCACAGGGCAATCAGGTAGCCAGCTGACATTTTTGTTCAGCTTCTTCAGAGAGAATCCTACAATCTCCTGCCTACAGTTACACACATGGCTGCAAATTTCCCTGAGCAATCTGGGTGTGTGCTGTGAGTCATGGCTCACCACACACTCCCTCAAACTCCCTTGCTGCTGGCAACTACAGGTCCAGAATCTCTCTGTTCAATTTCTCAAGGGAGTATACCTCAAGGGAGGTACAAGGGAGTGGTAACTGCCGGACTGCTTGAGAAGGAGCAGGGAAGAGCACATATTACTCTCCTTATAAAGATTTCTAACAATCCTGTTTTAAATGCCCTGCCTAAACCCAGCCATCAGAAGTAGCTGATGCTCTTGATTATAATACTAAGCCTTTTCAGAGTCAAATCACCTTGTTCCCCATTGTTATTTCTCTCTTTCTTTAGACACTTGCACTTTATCTGCCACAGCTCACTAATTCATTTCCTTTCCTCAACCATTTTCTGTCCTTAGATATTGTGCTTTTGGTTATATGCGTATGTCTGTTTCTTGTTCCCATTATTTTGGGGTAATTTTCAACAGGAGATGGGACCAAAACTATCTTTTTTTCATCACTTCAAAACCAAAAGTTGAAGAATTTTCTTTCTTTCTTTTCTTTTCTTTTTTTTTTTTAAGCAATAAAGACACTTTAAAAATGATACAATGCTGCATCTACTATATAAGAAAAGAATAAATACTTAATGGTGGAAAGGAGACAAAAAAACTGTTACATTCAAACATTACTGGTGGCAGAACAAATAAATGTATAAAATATCTCTGGATAACAATTTATCAATATATATCAAAAGTCCAAACCATTTGTGGGAATTTATTCTAAGAAAAAGAAGAAAAACAGCTACAATCACAATGATGACAAGTATAGATTTATAATATCAGCTGCTGAGAAACTATTAAAATTTCCAATAGTAGAAAGGCTTAATATTACAGTATGACAACTAAGTGGTACACTGTGCTATCTTTAATACGAATACAGTTGACCCTTGAACAACATGGGCTTGAACTGCATAGATCCACTTATAGACAGATTTTTTTTTTTTTAACCAAAAGCAGATTGAAAAAACAGTATGTGCAGCCTGCAAAATTCACTTACACAGAGTTTCACATGCATGCCTTATACACCAACTTTTCCTATATGCAGTTTCCATAGGGCTGACTGTGAGATTTGAGAATGCCTCGATTTAGGCATACTTGGGAGGAATTAGAACCAATTCCCAGCATATAAACAACTAATTATATAATACCATCAAAATACTTATATATTATATTGCTAAACAAAGAATTAGAATTAATCTCACAGTAGTGAAGCTAGAATTTCTATATTTTGTAGCTTCTTTTGTTATTACTAAAGCAATGTTTATGCATAAATAAAAAAGAACGTGATAGAATAATATTTTAGAGCTGAAAGATTTTAATAAAGTTCCTCTTTTGGCTGACCCAGCTAGGCATGTAACTGTAGCTAAACTTTTAGAGTACTGATTAAGAAACCTGAAATAGATATGGTTTTACTTTTCATTCTCTCCTAAAGAACAAGCACTTTTAATGAAAATGGGTCACAATAACTCTTTGACCAAGCTTCTGTGATGATACAACACAGTGAACCTAAAAATTTACCTCCAAAAGCCACTGTCCCCTCTGAGTCTGCTTGTACTTGCTGTCTCAGGGCTTGGTGTTGTTCCCTTGTAGGCTGAATACCAAGATAATTTAGAGCCTGGAAGGAAAATGACTCATGTGAAGCAAATTTTCAAATCTCCAAAGAATAAAACTTTTCATTACAACTTTATTTTACAACCCAGTGAAAATAATCAATATTAGGAACAGTGACCAGAATTAGATGCCCAAAGAAAGTCTGCTGATTATTTATGGACTAAGTGCCTATAAAAGATTAGTTTCTTGATTCCACCACGACCTCAAATTTTTTTCAAGACTAGCACTTTGGGTAATGCCAAATTTATAAGCATAGCTCTAGAATCAAAAAATCAAACTATTTCTTAGTTTGTAAGATTTGGCAGAAGAAAAATAGCAAGAGCGGCCTATTAAGTCAGATTTATAAGTAACACTGAAACAGGTATAATATTTGTTAATATCTTGTCTTTGAGAGCAAAACTGACGTTAATAGGGATTGTAGGGATTGGGTTCAATTTCTCTACATTATATTCCTAGAAGAGAAAGTGCTGAGTTATAGGGGCTATTCATTGTCAATGTTATTAGATATTATTCTCCAGACTGGTTGTACTAATTTATGCATACCAGTGGTACATAAGCATTCCTATTTTTCTATACTCTTAACAGTGTCTGCTGTTGTCACACTTTAATTTTTGTTAATAGTTTGTATACAAAACAGTACTATTTATTATTTTGAATTCCCCTAATTACAAGTGAGATTAAACATCCTTTACATGTTTATTAGCAATGTTTTTGACTAATAAATTATTTAGCAATGTTTTAAATTTTCATAGATAAACTTTTAAGAAGTATCTCTTGTTACTGATTCCTAATTTGGTAGCTGTCTTCCAGTGTGACAACCGAAAATGTCTCCAGACATTGCCAAATGTCCCCTGAGGAGAAAAACCACATCCTTGCCCTTGAGAATCATTGTTCAGAGACAAATTGGGTGTATAACTTTCCAGGTTTTGTCTTTGAATATAGTACCTATATATAAATTTATATAAATTATACTTTTTTGTAAAAGTCAAATTATACTATATGTAGTGTTTTATGCTTAAAAATTATCAATGTATCACAGATTTCCTTTCTGTACATTTTAGATTATCTATTGCATAGTTTTAAAAATTGTTGTTATTGTACATTGTCTGGACTGAACATTTTTTAAGCGTTCTCCTTTTGATAGTCATTTAGATTATGTACAATTTTTCACTATTAAATACACTGCTACAAAGCACTAGTGTCCTTTCAGGCATATAGCTAGCTAGAAGTAGTATTGGTAGGTCTTTTTCTGATTGATTTGTAGGAATTCTTCATATATTTTGGATACTGACACTTCATATCTTATATGTATTACAAATATTTTCTCCCGGTTTTGGGCATAAATTTTCAGTTTTTAATATTCTCTTTTTGTGCAGTTTCCTATGGACAATTCCCAAGCATATTTTATACCATTACTTCATATTTTTATAAATATATGAGATAAATAATTTTAAAGTTTTTTAAGTTCTGATTTTTACACAAATCATACCTTACTGTACATATCATTGAGACTTTTCATTTTATTAATAATAGCTTTATTGAGATATAATTCACATACTATAAAATTATGGTTTTAGTGTACAGTTAGATGGTTTTTAGTATATTCACAATGTTGTACATCAATCAACACTATCTAAGTCCTGAAAATTTTCATCACCCCCCAAACACTTCATATTCATTAGCAGTCACTTGCTATTTCTCCATCTCCCCAACCAAAGGCTAATCCATTATTTTGTCTCCATGAATTTGCCTATTATGGAAATTTCATATTATTGTTATTTTTTTTTATTCTTATGGTGGAAAAGAGGTTTTCCTTTTTTCTAAAAATTGCACCAAAGTAAAACAAAACTCTAGCTGATGTGGGAATGTGGTATAGGCATTAGCAGTATTGCCTATGTGCTCATTGGACAGTAGTGTAACTCCATGTAAAGGATAGTTTAAAAATTTCATATTAATGGAATTATACAATTTGTGGCTTTTTGAAGCTGGCTTCTTTCACTTGGCCTAATGTTTCCAGGTTTATCCATGTTGTAGCATGTGTCAGAACTTCATTTCTTTTATGATAATACTCCATTGTATGTAAACACTATATTCTGTTTATCCGTTTATTAGATGGACATTTGGGTTGTTTCCACTTTTGGGTATTATGAAGAATGCTGTAATGAACATTTGTGCATAAGTTTTTGTGAGGACATGCTTTCATTCCTTTGGGTTTACAGCTTGGAGTGGAATTGCTTGGTCATACGGTAATTCTAACTTTTTGAGAAACTGCCACATTATTGTCCACAGTGGGTGCGCTGTTTTACAATCTCACCAACAATGTATGAAGGTTTCAGTTTCTCCAAGTCCTCATCAGCATTTGTTATTTATTTTTTTTATTATAGGCATCCTAGTGAGTATGAAGTGGTTATCACATTGTCGTGTCAATTAGCATTTTAATAGTGACTAACGATTTTGAGCAACTTTTCATGTGTTATTGGCCATTTGGCTCTTTCTTTGAAGAAATGTTTATTCATATCCTTTACCTATTTTTAAATTAGGTTGTCTTTTTATTGTTGCATTGTAAGAGGTCTTTATATATTCTGGGTACAAGTCCTTTATCAGATACATTGGACTGTACTACATACAGTCCAATATCAGAAAATATTTTCTCCCTTTGTGGGTTATCTCTTTACCTTCTTGATGGTGTCCTTTGAAGCAGAAAAGTTTTTCAATCTTGATAAAGTACAATGTACCAGAGATTATACAGTTTTAGTTCTTATGTAAGGTCAATGATCCATTTTGAATTAATTTTTGTATGTCATATGAGGATGGGGTTCGCCTTCATTGTTTTACATGTGGATGTTCAGTTTTTCCAGCACCGTTTGTTGAAAAGCCTATTCTTTCTCTATTGAATTGTCTTATATCCTTGTTGAAGATTGACTGACCACTAATACACAGGCTTATTTCTGGAATCTCAATTCTATTCCATTCACCTATACTTCTATCTTTATGGCAATATCATCTGTTTGAATTATTATAGATTTATAGTAAGTTTCAAATCAGTTAAGTATGAGTCCAACTTTTTTCTTTTTCAAGACTATTTTGGCAACTCTGGGTCTCTTGCATCTGTCTCCAAATTTTAGGATCAGCTTATCAATTTATGAAAAATAGCCAGCTGATATTTTGATAAACATTGCATTGAATCTATATATCAATTTGGGGAATATTGCCATCTTAACAATTAACTTCATGGATTTATAAGCAAAAGATGTCTTTTCAACTTCTTCCTCTAGAGTTCTAATAGTTTCACTCCTTAGGTTTAGATCTGTGATCCAGCGTGAGTTGATTTTTGTGAGATGTGAGAGGTGTGGATCCAGATTCAGTCTTCTACATGTGGCTATCCAGTTTTCCCAGCACCATTTATTGAATAAAGATTCTTTTCCCCAGTGTATGTTTTGGTCTGGTTTGTCAAAGATTAGGTGGCTATGTGAGGATGGTTTTATATCTGGGTTCTCAGTTCTGTTCCACTGGTCAATGGCTCTGTTTTTCTGCCAGTACCAAGCTGATTTTATTATTACAGCTTTGTAGTAGAGTTTGAAGTCCGGTAAATTGATGCCTCCCATTTTGTTTTTATTGCCTAGAATTGTTTTTGCTATGCAGGATCTTCTTTGGTTCCATACAAAGCATAAAATTAATTTTTCTACATCTGTGAAGAATGATGCTGGTATTTTAATAGGGATTGTATTGAATCTGTAGATCTTTTTGTGTAGTATAGACATTTTAACAATGTTGATTCTGCCAACCCACGAGCATGGTATGGTTTTTCACCTGTTTACGTCTTCTGCTATTTCCTTCCTTCATAGTTCTCCCTGTAGAGGTCTTTTACCTCCTTCATTAAATATATTCCTAGATACTGTATTTTCTTTGTTGCTATTGTGAAGGGAATTGAGTCTTTGATTTTGTTCTCGGTATGACTGCTGTTGGCATATATGAAAGCCTCTGCTTTGTGTGTATTGATTTTGTATCCTGAGACTTTAGTGAATTCATTTATCAATTCCAGTAATAAATGTTGGCATGGATGCGGAGAGATAGGAACACTCATACACTGCTGGTGGAGCTGCAAACTAGTGCAATCTCTATGGAAAGCAATATGGAGATACCTTAAAGAGATACAAATAGAAGTACCATTTGATCCAGCAATCTCATTACTGAGCATCTACTCAAAAGAACAAAAGTCACTCTATGAAAAAGATACCTGCACTCGAATGTTCATAGCAACACAATTCACAATTGCAAAGATGTGGAAACAACCCAAATGTCCATCAATACCTGAGTGGATTAATAAACTGTGGTGTATGTATCCCATGGAGTACTATTCAGCTTTAAGAAAAAATAGTGATATAGCACCTCTTGTATTCTCCTGGAAAGTGCTGGAACACATTCTACTAAGCGAGGTGTCCCAAGAATGGGAAAACAAGCACCACATGTACTCACCATCAAATTGGTATTAGCTGATCTACACTTAAGTGCACATGTAAGAATAATATTTATTGGATGTTGGGCAGGGGGAGGGGGAAGGGGGGAGGAGGAAATGGGCATATGCACAAACAATGAGTGTGATGCTCACCTCCTGGGGAATGGACACACTTGAAACTTGGAATTGGGGGGGAGGGAGGGCAAGGGCATCATACGTAACCTAATCATTTGTACCCCCATAATATGTTGAAATTAAAAAAAAAAGTGACCTGTGTTAATTCTGGGCCAGAGCATTTAATTGCCAGTGCAGATTGCTCCAAAACTCTCTCTTCTGTTAAGCTACTAGTAATGTTAAGGGTGTTGGCAACTTTGTCAGGCTGTGATCCTGAGAGGGGAGACATGTGGCAGAGTTTCTAGCTGAACTTAATAGACATACAAGTGAGAAATAAATATTTGTTGTATTAAGCCATGGATGGTTTTTGCACGTTTTGTTTATATAGCATATCCTAGCCTCCCTGACATAGTCACAAAACCAGTTGTGAGTCCGTCTCCTTTGAAAGTCCTTCCTAAATGTGTGAGCATCTTCATTTGAAATATGGAAGTTCTTGCCAACCACTGTTTCTTCTTGACTTTTGAGATCTCAGCTGAAATGGAGACTGAACTCCATTTAGCAAACTTTTCCATTATTATGGTGCTATAATTAAAATATTGCAAGGTAAAAAAAAGAAGATATCTAGCAGAAAATTGGAGCACAATAATTATAATATGGGTAAGAGATGTGATGTTCCTAACCAGCATTTCTCTTGCTTGAGAATACAGGAACTCCTGAGAATGTGTCTTGTGACGTAAGTCTGAAAAATGCTCATTTATAGAATGGTGACTGAGATAAGAAAGGAGGAAGTGGCTCAAGGATATTAAGAATGCAGAATCCGTGGGATTTACCTATAGGAAGGAAGAAATCTACAGTGAACTTCAATTATATCATGGGAAACAAGTAAAAGATCCTTTCTTTCACTGAAACAGAGAATACAGCCCTAAGAGCTAGGGAGATTCATTTCAGTCTACTTCACTTTCACTTTTCCCATGTATCCCAACAGCTGTGTTCTACCATCTTTTCTTACCTCCATGAGAACCTAAGTTCTTCAATTTTATTCTCCCTTCTCTTCTTTATCTTCTATCCCAACTTTTGTTGTGATTCTTTAAGTATATAAAAATACTCAAATATCTTAAATATTAAAACACATACATAATTTTATTCTTTAGTTTCACTTCTCTCTGTTTTTCCTTTTAATCACAGGCAAACTTTATCAAAGAATAGCCTTCATTCCTTATGTCTACTACATTAGATATAAGGTTATGAATAGAAGTGGTGATAGAAGGTGTTTTTGTCTTTTTCTCAATTTCAAGGGGAAATTTTTGAATATATGCATAGTGCTTGCTGAAAGGTTTATTAGATCCTATTTAACAGATTAGTCTCTTTCATTCTATTCCTAGATTACTAAATAATTTTTTTTTATTTTGTGGACCTCGAGTTTTATCAAATACTTGATTTTGGATCTAATGATATGATTATATAACTTTCTTTTTTTACTCTGTTATTTTGGTGAATTACATTTATTCATTTTTTTGTTTCTGGAATAAATTCAATTTGGCCAATGCTTATGGTTTTTTTTAATAATTGACAGACTTGATAATGTCTTCAAATCCATGTTAATCAGTGAGACTATCATGCAATTTCCTTTCTTGTTTTGTTGCCAAAGTTATACTTGACTAAAAAAGTCTTGCCTTTTATATTCTAAACCTCTGACATATATAAAGATTTCCTACAATTCAATTTGTAAACCTAGGGGCTTGAACAGGTACTACATATAAGATCTCTCAATAACTATAACCATAAGATAACCTAGTTAACCTCATTAGTTATTGGGGAATAAAATTAAAATTATAATGGGATACGCACTACATGCCACCAGAATGGCTAAAATGAAAAGGACATAAGATACTAAGTGTTAGCATAGATGTGGAGCAACTAGAACTCTTACACTACTGTGGAGTATATTTGTACAACAATTTCCAGAATTGGTGGTATCTACTAAAGATGAACATATGCATACTTCATGACTGAACAACTCCATTCCAAGATATAGTTCCCCCCAAAATGCTTACATTTCTTATTTACCAAAAGACATGTACAAAAATATTCATAATAGCATTATTCATAAAAGACAAAAATTAGAAACATCCCAAGGCCTATGAGTACTACAATAGATAAATAAGTTGTGGCATATTCATGCAATGAAATACAATGCAGCCATGAAAATTGTCAACTGTTGCATGCAACAACATGAATCAATCTCACAAACAATGTTGAATGAATAAAAGCAGAAACAAAATAAATAATGCTGTATAATTTTGTTTATATATAATTCAAAAAAATCATAATTATGGTTCCATGGGGGCAGGTAAAAGTAGTATATGGAAATGGACTTGAGTTGTTCTAGCATGTTCCTTATGTTTTATTTCTTGATCAAGATAGGTTCACTTTGTAATAATTCATCAAGCTGAGTCTTTATGAACTCTTTACTTTTTTATATATAAAGTAATTTATTTTTAAAAATCAATAGATTTCCATAAAAATCCAGATTTTATTGAATATTTAGAATATTTTGCAGTCCTGGGTCTCAATGCATATTAAATGGAGCTAAGTCGTTGTCTCCTTCGGATGGGGCACATGTTGTAAAGTTTATCCATCTCCACCACTCTTTTGTTACTGAGTATAGACCTTAGCTAAATGTTTGTTGCCTTTCTTCATTGCATTATTACAAATATTTTTCTTATACCTGATCCACTCAGTCCTTAATGTCATCTGACTGGAACCTGAATGTGCATGAGTTTTTCTCTGGAGTCTAAAATATTGGAAGAAGGATTAGACTTAAACGAAAAGAGGTTCACCTCTTTTATTGAGACCTGAAGAAAAGAAGGAAGGATGGCTATGAATGTGGGTAAGTTTAGAGGTGGCAAGCAGGAAGTTAATGAAATTTCCACATGGGCCTCAGTTTTATCTTGGAAGTCAGAGCAACATAACCTTTTTGGAGGTCTATGGGACACTGGATGGGAGGACTGAAGAGTTTGTTGAACATATGCTACGGGGATGGAAGAGACAGACGACAGGACACACGTAACAATTTCTGGGCAGAACAGGGAGCCCATTTGAAGTTAAATAAGATCAAAGGTTTTTAAAGGCATGATTCAAAGTATTTGTTTCTCTCTCTGCAGCACCACTCAGAGCCTGTAAGAAATGGGGAAAAGGCCTTGTTGAAAGGCTCTCAGCCTGCAGATTTTCAAGGCAGATGTGAGGAAAAGACAAGATGACAGGAAATTTAAAGTTAGGATGAAAAGAATTTAAAGTTATGAGTCAACAGGACATATTTTTACATGTACTTATATATATAATACTCTATTATTGGTGGAAATTTAACATGCATACAGCAGAAACATCAATGTTGAGAAAACTCAACATCAGAAGGTTACAAAAACTGGAGTTAAATATCTTTGCAGTTTTCCTTAGATTTAACAATACAAAAAGATCAGAGAGGCAGAAGTTCTCTTTCAGTATGATCTCCTGGGACAGTTCATCTTTGGAAACTACAGAGCTTGATATTAATTGCCATATTGGGAGAACGGTGTACCTAGGACTTTTTGGTTTCATGTCCTGTGTCCTCTCCCAGTCCCTCCTGATTTACTGATCTTCAGGGATCTCCAATCTCAAATAACAGCCTCTACATCCAATACATGGGCCTTAGGCACTGGTTTGTCATTTCGAGGTAATAATGGCTTGAATCCTATGGCTTAAATATCCTTTTCTTATTAAAATGTGATTATCGGTATAAAAAAATATGGAAAATTTCCTCTCTTTTAACTTATTTATTTTTATTTATGCCTTGATTTTATATCTACACCATATCCATGATTCTTAACTTTTAATGGTAAATTGAGATTCTGGTTAAAAGTGGTGTTCATCTGGATGATGGGAGGTAATATAGTTCCTGTGATGTTGAATCTTGCATCATTGTGAAATATGATTCTTCTACAAGACTAATGGGAACACATTCTTATAATAAGGAGCAGATTCATGGCCATTAATTAGTCTCTCATCAAATTTCCTTTGAGGTATTGTGTGTGTGTGTATGTATGTGTGTGTGTGTGTGTGTGTGTGTGTGTGTGTGTGAAAAACATAGGAGAAAGTCTCATTTGATTGAGATGAGTAAGGTGGCAATGAGTGGACTGTATTAAAGAGATTAGAACAAGAGTCACATGTGTCTGGCTGCTTTTTTCTTTGATAGAGGAAAAATGAGTGCTTTTTAGTGTAGCTAAATGGATGGGAATGTATGTGTATATTTGTGTTTGTGTGCATGACTGTAAGTGCATTTGTTAGAAATATATATTTAGTATATGTTATATGAAATATGTATATAAATTTATACATATAGTTTATATATATATATGTATACACACACACACATACATATATGTATAAAAAAACTAATTTTGCTCCTTGGGGGTTTCATGTTCTCTTTTTACTTTTGTGCTCCCCTGTCCCTGTTTTGAGGGGTCACTGGTGACTCAATGCTATTATTGGGGGTCCAGATCCCTCACCTGACCTTTTTCTTGCCTTCGTTTCATTTCCACTAAGTTCTGCTAAGTATCATTTTTACATGATAAAATTAATATAAGGTACTAATCATTGAAAATTACTTAATATATTTTACTTTCATGATTAATTTTTACAAGTAATAAAACAATTTCAAGGATATGCGATTATTACTAGGGAAGAATTTTAAGGCCTGTGTGATTTTTGCTGATGCCATGTAGAAAGTGCCTGTTTGTCCTAGATATGAGGTATAGTTATGATCTTTGCCACATGCACTTTGTATCGGTGAATATATTTTAAACTTCTGCCTTGATAACTGCTTGGACTTTTCAAAAGACCATTGAACATCTTGGTTTTTCAGTCTTCTAGAAGGTAAGAATTTGATGTGGGTTTGATGCACATTCAGGCAGCTTCTTTTATCCCACTAAAGACACTGGCTTGCCCTGATGCCCACTCCCTGCATTCATATTCAACAGCTTCTTCATGCAGCATCCAAGACCAGAAAGCCGACTCCCTTTCCCAAAGCACTCGCTAATGAGGGGAAGGAGGGCTGCTCTGAACGCACTACATACATGTACATCATCAATAAACTGGTGGACTGAATGAGCTAACTAATCCCTGAATAAAATATGTTTTTGAAATAATATGTCCATATGATGGAACATTTAGATATAAATGTTATTATTATTACTTTCAGTAGCCAAATGTTTACCATTCTATAGGAAAAACAACCTCTGTAATCTCCAGAAGGTGGGTGTCATTCATACACGGAATATCCTTTTTAAAAAGTGCCCAACTCAAAATTTACAGTTGAAGAATGGAAATGTTATTTACATATATTATTTGCATATATTAAACATCCATATTACTGAGTTTTTTTCCCTTGAATTTGAATGATTTGTCATAAGCTATAAGTTAATTGAATATATATATTTTTTGACATTCTCTTTCTTTTTCCCTTCTTTATTTCTTTTCTGTGATAAATTTTACCTCAGTTTCTAACAGTTATCTCTCATGAAAACACTGCTTCCACAATAGCCTTCATGCGCCTCTCTGTAGAGTGTCTTTGCATTAATGTCATCTGCTGTGGCTTCTGAAAGACACTGTTCCAAAATGTATTCCATGGGTCACTGTAATTTTCCTCAGATTCAGCGCTTCAGTAATAAACCTTTATTTATTAAAGGTTGACATTTCGACCAGTGGCCAACACATTATCCTCCCTGAATTCTTGTAATGTTTTCCTCCTTTTCTGAACAGAGTAATGGGTATGATCAACAGCAGTGTCAACGGAGACTTCATCATCCTGGCAGGCTTCTCTGACCAGCCCTGGCTGGAAAAAATACTCTTTCTGGTTGTTTTGATATCTTATCTCCTTACCCTTGTGGGAAATACAATAATTATTCTCATCTCTTCGGTAGACCCTAAACTCAAAACACCCATGTACTTCTTTCTTACTCATCTATCCCTAGTTGATATCTGTTTTACCACCAGTATTGTCCCCCAGCTGCTGTGGAACCTAAAAGGACCAGCCAAGACCATCACATCCCTGGGTTGTGCCGTCCAGCTCTATGTGTCCCTGGCACTGGGCTCCACTGAGTGTGTCCTCCTGGCAGTAATGGCTTTTGATCGCTATGCTGCAGTTTGCAAACCTCTCCACTACACAGCTGTGATGAACCCACGGCTCTGCCAGGCTCTGGCAGGGGGTGCGTGGCTGAGTGGAGCAGGAAACACTCTCATCCAGGGCACTGTCACCCTCCGCCTGCCTCGCTGTGGACACCGGTGGCTCCATCATTTCTTCTGTGAGGTACCCTCCATGATTAAACTTGCGTGTGTGGACATCAGGGCCAACGAGGTCCAGCTCTTCATTGCTTCATTGGTCTTGCTCCTGTTGCCCTTAGCACTGATACTGCTGTCGTATGGACATATAGTGAAGGCGGTTACGAGGATCAAGTCATCCCAGGCCTGGCGCAAAGCTGTGGGGACATGTGGATCCCACCTGATGGTAGTGTCCCTCTTCTATGGGACCATCACAGCTGTCTACATCCAGCCCAACAGTTCCTATGCCCATACTCATGGCAAATTCATCTCCCTCTTCTATACAGTTGTGACCCCAACTCTGAATCCCCTCATCTACACGCTGAGGAATAAAGATGTGAAAGGAGCACTGGGGAGACTATTTTGCAGAGACCCAGGCACATGAAAAATGAAGCACAATACCAAGTGGCCAATTTTTGTGACAAAAGAACCCTAAAGATCAGTTTGTATAATCTTTCACTTAAGAACTTTATCAGCCTATAAGGAACAGATGTAATCTTCACAGTCTGCATTATTGTATCTCACTTGGCCTCAAAACTATCTATCTTCTCCAATCTCTTTCCAGGCTTCTTTTGAGCCCTATGTAAGGCAGTATTTCCCCACACCCTTTAAATGTCTATTATTCATATAATTTCTGTTTCACCCTTCTTTCCTCCCTGTGTTTTTCTTTGGTCTTCCTTCCTTTCTTCCTTTTTTCCTTCCCTTCCTTTCTTTTCCACCTTTTATTTCTTCCTTTCTTCTCATTTGTATGATGTGCTCAAGAACCATTTTCCCTGCTGCTCCTATGTTATATTCCTTTCCATCAATATTCTAACAATTCCCAAAAAACAGCTATCTCTAAAATACTTTTCCCATTTATCACAATGAAAAGCTTTCATTTGCCGTAACATGGAGAATAGTGGAGAGATTAGACTAGAAAATTTGAATATTAACTCCCTAACTTCCCTTTTGAGCTTGTGTAAGTTGGACTTTTTATTATTCAAATTTACTTATGAGTAATAAAATGAATAAGGGTTACTATTCATTAAATTAATAGATTAATTGATTAAAATATTAAAAATGTAATATAAGTAAGATATCTGGTAATAAATAATCAATAAAAATCAATTAACATCTTTTTAATCTTTTACTCCTCTGGTCATAGTATTCTCCGTATTTTGATCTAATCTTTGCTTATTTCTTTCAATTGTTTTCAATAAAATTTCTTACCTAGTCTATAATTATTTATCCATTTGTGTTTATATCTGAATGTGAAAACAATTACCTGAAAATATAATAAAACAAGTCAATCCTTATTTTGTCTTTATAATACGGAAAAAACATATGATTTATTTTCTCTACTCAATTACAGAAAGTGTGGTACACTTGTTTTTAATGGTGATAGCAGAGTTGAGGGTATCATTTCCAAAAGAATAGATACTGCATTTTGGTAGTAAAGAACAATATTTGAACTTGGAATCTATATCCTGTCCCCACAATTTATTCATCAGCTGTATAACTCTAGGTAAATTATTTAACATCTCTGAGCCATTGCTAAAATGAAGAAGACCTCAAAAATTTGTTCTATTTTAGTAGATAATTCGAAGGCATACAGTAATGGCTTGGTAAAGGTCAGTTATCATTAATAAATTCTGTTGATGTTCTTAGTAATCACAATGTCAGATCGAGTAGACTTGATGGTAAATATGCATATGTTTTCCAGGCGTATATTGTGTGGGTGGTCACTAGTCACTATTAATATTTTACTAAGTTCACTTGCAATAATTAAGGGGATTCTGCTCTTGGCATGTAACCAAATATGTTTGTTAGTAGTTTTATGTAAACATGCAGTTTTTCATAAACAAGTCAATAGTAATTAGTTTGCTATGATGCAATAATTTTTGAGTCAACTGTGATCTAATGATTGTGACTCAATCATATTTGGTTCTTTCTTTGATTTCTGTTTTCTCATTTCCACAGTATGGGGGAAAATGTATTCCTCACTTAACAGAAAACTCAAATTCTAAATGAAGACATCCTTATCCAAACATTATGCAGCACACCTCACGTTGAGTCCTCCAGTTTACTTCCCAACCTTCAAGCTGAGTCACCTACTATAGCAATAGCAAATGAGGCTATGGTTGGCAAAGTTCTCCTGAAAGCTGTGCTAGCATGATCCATTACTCATCTGCATTTTTGCATTTTTCTTATATTTAGTTTTTATAACCACAAGTCATCTCTTTCTAGCTATTATCCTCAGAGTTATCATTTTTCACTTTACAACATATTTGCTTAATTCCTCACATTAAAATTCAATCAAAAATAAGTTTATATAAAATAAAATGAACCTGTGATCTCTTCCCTTTAAGAAGTATCCTTTAGATAAAAACATGCCCAAAGAACTGACAGGTCAAGTAACAGAACAACATATCAACAATCTATTCATTATTCATTAAATCAATCAGTAAAAGATTATGTACCACGGTATGTTTATGCTAGCACTGTCCATAAATAATACATAATATACCTATAAAAGGTATTTCATGATTTATGAAACAATTAAAAAGCAATTTAAAGTCATACTAGATGCAAAATAAAACAAGAAGGCAAGTACATTGAATGTCTACATGGTTGAGAAATTCATAGTAAAGAATGGATCCATAAATGACTACTGAGTATTATTGTGAAGGAGGAGATAAAACTATAAATATATGTGGAGTAAAGAAAATTACATTCCAGGTGAAAACGTCTTGAATACACTAAGAATCAGAAGGTATCATCTCTGAAGGATGGAAATCAAGTCATTGGCCTCCAATGGTACACATCAGGAATAAAAATAATATTTACATTTTTATGACTACAGCTGCATAAGTCTTTATTGACTAAAAAGTTAAGGTGTATTTTTTCAAACTTAGCACATATTTTTCTATTGTTTCATCTTCATAATCAGCAAGCTAAATAGTATAAAAACAATAAAAAGCTCTGATTAAGCATCGTAAATTTAACAGAAGTGTTTATTCCTATTTCTTTACAAAAACCATAAAAAATACACTAAATAAAAAGGTTATAAATCCATGAGGACAAGTAGAACTAGAAAGGAGTGGAAAGCAGAGAAGAGATCAATAAGCTATTGTAAGATGAAAAATAGAAATAAGATAGTAAATGACTTACAGAAAAAAGGATGAAACCTAACTTTTAGAGGATGGGGTGGAGTGGAGGTGGTAGCAGCCAGTAATAATAAAGAAAATTTGTACTGCAGAACCTTGTAATAGCAATGAGGCTTAGGAAAGGTAAGCAAAGTGTCTCTTAGAAAGAAGTTGTAGAGTCAAGCTAAAATCTGCCTAAAAGATGGATATCCCCCAACCAGATGAGTGCCCCTCTGACATCAAAGCAGAAAGAGGAAGTAGTCACCCTTAGGGATGAAATCAGAGAGCCTCTAGACCCTCTCAGATTTTACTGTAGTGCCACACCCAAAGCAAGGAATTCTGTTAGATGCAGCATACAGCATCCTTCCCTAAGAAGTTTCCCCATTCTGCTCCCAAAACATTGGCAGCCAGCATTATATCTCTCTAGGTTGGAAAATATACAATCCAGAAGACCTGTATTAAAAAACCAAAAGTGTACTGATGTTTGTGTTACGCCAATGACATGCCTTGGTCATCCTCTCATGACACCTCATTCAATAAGCTTTGCCCAAGATACAACGTTTCCTATCAGTTTTCTAGTGAATATATCCCTTTACTTTTGAGTAAAGCCTCTAACCCACAAAATCCAATATAAGCAGACAAGAAAGGAGAAGAAAAGATTTATGCAAGAAGCAGAATAAAAGAACATCAAAAATTCCTATAATTAGTATACTTAGGGAAGGTTCATAAAACAAAAAGAATTGATTACAAGCGAAATAATGAGGGAAAAAATGGAGATTTTAGTAATAAAAAATTAGAATGAAACTGAGGGCTTAATTTGACCAGGTCTGCCTGCCTTGCTTGCTTTTTATTTTTGTTTTCCTTATTCCTTGGAAGCTGAACATTAATAACCTTCTTGGCTACTTCATAGATAACATTCATAAGTCACCATGGTAATGATTTTTTTCAATTGTTTTTCAGGAACTTCGGCCAGCTCCCATCCAATTCAAACCAGTTGAGAACATTGACCTTTCAACTGGTCCTGTACAGGTGGCCTTTTGACATCAGAGGGCCAAAAAACTCCAACCTCAGATCATGCTAATACCACCATATTCTGTATGAAATGCCATGAACCCCAACTACTATATGCTAAAATAAAACCCTGACACCCACCCCCTGCCAACTGCATGGATCCCCTCTCAGCCAAAGATACTCAATAAACATCTTAAAACTGAGTTTCCCCACCATGATAAGGCAGGTCGGACCCGCTTCATCACACCCCTTTCTTTTGTAGTTTAGACAGAACTGACCAGTACTAATGTCAAAACAGAGATCCTAAGACGGACAAAATAGACTCTTTGTCACAATAAGATGATAAACTACTAACAGGACCTAAGGGCATGTGAGGCAAAGGTTAAATCACATCTGCAGCCCATCGATTTGCTTAACAGACCACTTGAGTTGGTATATTGTGGCTTGTCTCTGATTAACAGACTTCCTTATCTTAACTGAAAACATTGCAGGCTTTTAGACAAAGCTTTATTTCTTTAACCGTTTACAAATCGAAGAATCGGTAAACCCACCAATAGCCTGTAAGTCCCCCCACCTCCCCACTCCCACTTGTAGGTGTTCTGTCTCCCTAAAATGTACAAAACCAGACTGTAACCTGACCACCTTGGAACCACTCAAGGCTCATTTGTTATGGTTCCACTGGCCAACGGTCACTTATGTCCAACTCAGAATAAATGTCTTTAAATTATTTTACAGAGTTTGGGATTTCTTTCTGTTAACAGTTGAAATTATTCTAAGTAGCTTCAGGCACCGCTGGGACTCCAATCCCTGCAGTACTGCCAACTTCTGCATTTGAGCAGTAGATTAGAAATAAGCAGCCGTAGGTAGGCAGGTTGGCAGGCAGTGGGGCCTGGGTGCCAGGCTGCCGGAGCCGTGCAACAGACAAAGAGCATTGAGGTGCCCAGCAGCATGAGCAGAAGCAGACTGAGGTCTCCAGAGCCCCTGTGGCCACCACCTTGGCCCTGGTGCCAGCAGAGCTCAGTGCTCCACGAGCAGCCCCCTGGCAGCTGTGAGGCAGCTGTAACAGAAGCAGAGGCCAAAGCACTCATCGCCACAGCCCAGAAGGCAGCCCAGAGATCCACTGCTGTGGCCCCATGTGACCCCTGACATCTTTGGTGGCCGCACTGGACCTGAGGGTCCAGAAGCCACAGATTCACCTTTAAGTGCACCGCCAAGACCCTGCTGGACACCTGTGAATACCAGGGCCTCGTGAAGCACAAGCCCTGTGGAGCAGTTACTTTTGAAGTTTGGGCCTCAGCAGACTTACACATCTTCAGCTGCAACTGCAGCATTTGCAAGAAACAGCAGAGTAGGCACTTCATCGTTCAGCTCCTCATTTCAAGATCCTGAAGGGAGCTCAGAGCACAGCCACATACATGTTCAACATGCCCAAAGCCCAGCATGTCTTCCTTAAGAGATGTGGTTTTCAGACCTTCTTCACTTCCTGCCCAAACCCTGGGAGAATTGTCCCACATCGCCTGACTGAGGGCATCTTGCAGAGCGCGGTTGGTCACTGAGGAACACAATGGCAGCAATTGGGAGACACTCATGAGAGAAAACAAGACCATCAAGAACATGCCTAAAGAGTGAGCTTGGGCTTCTCCCTTGCTAAAAAGGAGGAATGATTGGGCCCAGCAACTTTGCTGTCCCTGCTGCACCTCAGTGGTGCTCCCGATGTGGCTGACACAGGCTGCTGGGTCCAGTGGCAGCCATCTTGGTCACTGCAGATTGCTCCTGTAGCCAGTGTCTTTAGGCAGCTCAGGTTTTGATGTAGGCTAGTTGACGTCTGTTATGGTACGGAGGCCGAGAAAAGACCACCTAAGACCGGAACTGAGCCGAATTGTGAGTCTTTATTAGCCAGCCAGCGACTACCCTCTGCACCGCTAAGAGGCAGCTGTACAGAGAGCAGACCTGAGCCGGGGGAACAAGGCTCTTTTATAGGCATAAACCACACAATGAAATTTTGCTGGGTTAAGCAAGCTCAGTTACTGAAGCTAACAGCATTAAAGCTATTTCTCGGAAAATGGGGCACACTTACGGCATTAAACCACTTCTTGGTAAACCACTTAGTTAAGAAAGCAGGGTTACAGAAGCAAAAAGTGTTAATTCAGCTAAGTTGAGGTTTTACATCCTGTTTTAATGGGGGTAGGGGAATTTGGGGACTTTCTATAATTTTTGAGGCTGTGTTACATAAACATTGCATATCATTGCATAAACATTGCAGACAAAGTTTTGACAGTTTTAAAATTTCAGCCTTTAACATAATATGATTATTGCATAGGTTACAACAGTCAGCAGTCTTGAAACTTTTGGCCCTTAACAATGTCCTTTCTCCTCCTCCCAATTTTTGAATGATCTTTCAGAAAAAAATTAACATTAAAAAAGGAAAAACGAAAGAAACAATGATATCACAGCAATTGAAAAGTTTGAGATGTTTCAATTATGTTCTCTTATAGGACCCCTTGGAGTTTTTATTTGTGATTACAAAATTTGAAACAATGAAACAAAGTGTGAATTGAAGGTATAATATCTTCATTTCCTACGTGTGGATTTTAGTTCCTATCTGCAATATTTAATTGAATTTGACTACTATACTTAAAATTTATATTTGTTCTTCTTTTTAATTGTTCATTGTTTTAAAGACAAAGAAGAAACCAAAAAAATAAAATGTTACATCAGTGACACAATTGTTCATTTTGCAGATGTTTTGGTTGTTACAGTGTAGTATTTATTTTATTATTTATTTTTTATTTTTCTACTGGTACAATTGTATATTCACATACATAACCTAAGAATCTGTACCCCCCATAATATGCTGAAATAAAAAAAAAAAGTAGCCCAATTAGGTCTTTGGACTCCACATAAGGGCTAAGGCTCTTGTGGCAAAAAAAAAAAAAGAATTTTTCTCTTATGACATTTCTTTTCTGGTCATTATTATTATTTAATTTTATGATTATTACCAAAAATAATTTAGTAATATTGAGGAAACGGTTAAAAATTATCTACTGAAGATGTTCGTGAGTGCATAGCAAAACAAAAGAAAAGAGACCTGCGTAGAGATATACCATAGTGAGATTGTAATCGCCAGCAATCAAGCAAAAAAGTAAAAGCTGTCAAGGGTGCAGGTAAGGCCTGAAAATTCGTATGTAAAGGCTGATAAATAAAAAAGGTATTTGAGTTCTCAACGAAAATACTGGAAAGTAGAATATAATGAAGCAACAATTTCCAAATGTTAAGGGGAATTTATTTCCTATCTAGAAATCTATGCTCAGACAAAATATCAATCAAGTAAATATGATACGAGAATAAAGAAATTTTCAAACGCAGAAGCTCTTGTTCTTCTTGTCCCAGGATTCTCAGGAAATTACTCAGGGCTATGCTCCACTAAGAGAAAAAAGACCGCCAAAAGCATGGGGTGCAGGGAACAAGGGATCTAATGCATGAAAACAAGGGAGAACTCGCGAATGGCTGTCAGGGTGAATTCCAGGAAGACGTGCGTGTAGAGAATCCAGTGTGAAGCATGAAAGCTCTAGCAAAGACTGTCAAGAAGGTGAGCTGAGAGACTCCCTGACCGTTCTGAGATGAGCCTTATAGTTCTGCGGGCTATATTAATGAAAATCACAGAGAAAAATCATTTAAGCTCATAACATTTTTTAACTCAATGAAAAACAAAAGGCTATATGAGAAAAAAAAATTAATCACAGTGTGCCATACAGCTGAACTAAAAACTATGTCATCAGCATATTATACACACTGAGTTATTTAAAATTAGGATACAATTATAAGTTACACTGGGGGGTTGGAGAAAGGAGGGTATGTATGTTGTGTGTGCATGTGTATGGAAATGAAATATTATGTGAAAGAAAGCTAAATATTTACCTTCAATAGCCAGAAATTAATAAATACAAAATGGAAAATAAAATGAAGAAAGAATAGCCAACATCTAATTCCTCAGGAAATTCTACCTCCACTCTGAAAATATATTCATAATTTTATTATTTTTCTTGCTAAAACTCTGTTCTGAACCTCTGTCATCTCTCACTGCTATGGACAATGTGTTCCCCCAAAATTCTTATGTTGAAAACCCAATCACTAATGTGCTGTCATCAGATTAAAGAGAGCTGCCTTCCCCACTCCATTATGAGAGAATACAGAGGGAGAAGGCTCCTCTATGGACCAGAAAACTTGCCCTCACCACACATCAAATATGTTGACACCTTGATTTGGACTTAGGAGTCTCCAGAACTGTGAGAAATAAATTTCTATTGTTTACAAGTTACCCAGTTTTTGGTATTTTGTTATATCAGCCTGAATGGAATGGACTAAACACTCACCTGGGTTACTGCCTTAGCCTTCTGTTTGATCTAATTCTGTCCAGCCTTCCAATGAATTCTAAACACAGCAGGCAGAGTAAGTCTTCTGAAACTGAAGGAAGATCATGCATCTCCTCATCCCTCTGCTTAAATCCCTGAATGACTAAATTCTTACAATGGCCTACAAAGGCCCTCATGATTCCCTCCTTTCCTGACCTCGTCTCCTACACCTCCCCTCCTAACTAGCACTGCTCAGTTCCATTGTCCTGCTAGTTATTAAAATGCACCAGGTTATGCCCTTGCTGTAAGACCATTACTGTTCTCTGTCTGGAATGCTGTATCCCAGACATCTGCTCGGTTAACTTCTTCCCCTCCTTCGAGCTTTAAAAGCTCATCTTTGAAAGGAGATTTCTCCAGAGCACTCTATTTAATCTGCCCACCTCATGCACCTGACACACCTTACCCTACTTTATGTTTCCTTTCATCCACTGCACTGATCCTCTCCTAACATACTATATAGCATAATTTATTCAGCTTATTTTTTGTTATCTCCCATCTTCCCCCAGAATTTTAACTTCTGAGCAGCATGGATTTTTCTTTTGTTAACCTATACGTCCTGAGTGCGTGGAGCAGTACCTGACACTGAAAAGCAATCAATGAATATTTTTGGAAATGTTTAATCAAGTTAGAAATATTCAAGAAACTGCCAGATAAAAATCTGAAAGAGCTGAAAGTGCTACCTGTGAGAATAAGAAATGAAGGTGGAGTGGGAGTGGGATACTAGTCCTTTTTTATAAATCCATGTGGAACTATAGGACTTTAAATTATGTGTATACATATATATATACACATATCACTTTGATAAATTTGAATGTAAAACCATCAAGTTTAAAAATAAAGACACGTGTGGCAAAGAAAATTTGATTAAAGTAAAATATTGGTTTATTTCCTTTCAGACTTTAAGCACCTTTTTTCATGGTTATAATCACACTCTACATACACGCCTCAGGAAACTTCTCATGAGCGACACCGTAGTATTGTTGTTTTGTCCTCATTACTATTACAAGTACAAAAAAATTTTAAAATATAAGACAAAAAATACACACAATAATAGACACAATGAGTGAAGCAAATCCCTTCTCTATTCCTTACGCCAGCTCCCCATTCTCCACTCTTCCCAAGATATTCTGTACACATATCGATACATGTGGAATTCTACCCGTAAGTGCAAGTGTGTTTCTACAGATACATTTATTTATATATGTATGTTGATAGGTTAATAGATAAATAACATCTTGTGTTATCTTAGAAATACCATCCTGTAACTTTTTTTCTCCTTCTATATATGTTTTGGAGACCATTCCAGTTCTTTAGCTACAGACTCACCTCATTATTTTTAATAAATGCATAATAGTTCATTATAAAGATGTATTTAACAACTTCAGGACTGGTAGACATTTATGATACGCCTAGCTCTTCACTAATGCAAACAACATTGAAAATGCTGTTGTTGGAGGAAGGTCTTTGTACATCCACCATAAGTATGTGGAAATCTAGAAACGGAATTGCTGCGCCAATAGGCATGTTCATTTTTACACATGATATATGAGGGTTGTCCAGAAAGTATCCATCCATATAACTGTTCTTGTTATATTAACAATGGCTGGATACTTTCCGGACAGCCCTCGTGTAATTATAAATTGCTTTGCAAGAAGGCTAAAGCAAAGTGACTTTCCAACATGATATAAAATAAAAGATAAGCTCTTTGCCAATTTGATAAGTAAAACTCCTATCCCATTGTGATTTTAATTTGCATTTCTAGTATATATAAGAATAAATTTTTTTATCATGTATTTGAAAGTCACATAAAAACTTCTGTCTTGGTCCTTCTCTGTTATTTCAATTGGATTGTTGGTCTTTTATAACAGACATATATATATTAAGGAATTTAGCCTTTTGTCTTTCACATGCTTCACAAATATCTTTTTGGAGTTTGTCACCTATTTTTTCTTTCACTTTGTTTATGATACTTATCTCTGCAGAAATTTTACGTTTATGTATAAAGTACATCAATCATGTAAAGGCCTCTGAGTTTTTAGTGATCTTAGATCTTTTGTCTGACACTATTTCACGTCTATGTTTAAACTTTTTAATTATTTTGGAATAAATGTAAAGGTAGGAATTTAATTTATGGTTTTTTTCACAGACTTTAAGTCAGTTGGCACAGCCACATTCATTGAAAAGGTCTTCTTTTACCTAGTGACATGAAATTCCATCTTTATTGTAAAGTGAATCTCCATTCACATTTGGGTTCATTTCTGAAGACTCACATAAAATTCCTACAAAAACTGTGCTTTGTATGATAACTTGAGATTAAGTTAATCTGGTAGTTTTTAATAAACATATTTTTATGATAAAAAAATACAAAGTCTGATGTTTGTGATTACTTGTCCAAGAAAACAGATTTGGTATTTATAGATAATCTTAGAAGTTTCATGTTCATTATTTTTTTTACTACTCCAGGGAAATTGTGACAGAAGAAAGAATGGCTACCGTAATGGAGATAATGGACCAAAACATATGTTGAATTTTCATTTTCATTTTCATACTCAGGAGTCTGGAATAGGAGTCTGGAATAACTTCGAGGAGGAAAAACTAGACACAATTTGGAAGCATTGATTTGTGCTCCTGGTCTACCTGGCTGTGATCTGGGGCAAGTTATTTGATTTCTCTGAGTTTTGGAGTTGTCATCAGCTAAATATGAATAATAAAAATGTATTTTCCTAATTTATACAATGGGAATGCCTATCAAATGAATTGTCATATGTCTTATCTTGTAAAATATATTGTATAATAAATATCAATGAGAATGAAAGCCATTATAGGAGGAAACATAAAAAAATTACATTTTAAAAAGATTATTTTCACAACCATATGAAGTTTTCTTATTTTTCTCAGAGTAATAAGTATACATGAAGGGAAATTTCACCTACTTTATAATCTATATTTTTAAAAAATCATCTTGACAACCCCTGAGATGAAGTCTTACTGGAATTAATTTGGTTTCTTCTTAGATGACTCTCCAAACTTGCATGCCAAAATTTATATATATTAAAAACATTTCCTTGATTGCTTCTGAGGTCTTTCTCACCTTCTAGTCCCTCTGGTTCTTTTCTCCAGGACATGGTGGTGGCAGCAGATGCTAATTATGCTGAATCTCAGAGGCTTCAATAGGATGAGGCTAAGATAATAATGGCATGAAAACTCCTGGGAAAGCTCGCTGTGGATCTGTGGAGTCCATGGATGGACATAAATTGGAGTTAGTTTCTTGAAGTTGACCCTTTAGCAGGTCAGAGAGAGCTTGGTCGATACTGTAGAGGACTGAGGAGAAACTCAAACCACAGACTGGTCTGAGTACCATGTTTGAGCCGCAGACCAGTCTTCCATCGCTCCCCATCTCCATGTCACATACTGAACGAACTGATGGGTTGCGACTCGGCATCAGGTAAACGCAGAAGGGATTTGGGGAGGGCAGGTTAGTCAAAAATCAAAGATTCGTCATTTCTTCATGGGGTGGAGTAAAGGAAGTACTCAAGGGTAAAGCTATAAAGTAAAATAAAAAAATTTAAGAGATTGATTCTCCAAGCCACATACATTTTTGTTTGAAAGAACAACAGTGAAATTATGAAAGTGTACTGATGTGGGATTCAAAATCTTATATTATTCAAATCTTTGCTTCTGAATTTGATAGATCTATAAACTTGGGCAAGTCCTATAACCTCTCGGTATCTGAATTTCTTGTCTTCTATTATTAAAAAAATTATTCTTACTTTAAAGTCTTTTTATAGAAATAAACATATTTGTGAGGAAGATTATATATATATATGAAAGCAATTATATATATAAAATTTAGGTTTATGGAAAATTTGATATGAACATTCTGGTATTTGCAAATTCTTGTTATATACTATTTTATTATGAGGAGAGCTATGGGAAAATACAAGTGTTACTATTCATGTTATTCACCTTTGGGAACATTTAAATATTTTAAGTGTGCCTTTTTACCACTGTTCTAGATTGAAACTACTGTTTGCATTACAAAGTTTGTGAATATTAAGATATTGTTTTTGTAGAGAAACCAGTTTAACTCTGAAAGGCCTACCATTCAGATAATTAAAGGTTGTTTAAATCTATGACACTTTAGAATAAGGAAATCTAACGAAGCATGGGATTAAAACTATGGCAAAGGTACTTAGTAACATTGAGAAGAAATATATAAAGTGAGTCAGAGGTGGAATGGATACTGTTCCTAGATGTTGCTCCTACTTCATCTTATTAACATACTATACCAGAAGCACACTTAGAAAGTTAACGAAGAGTGTATTAGGATGTAAACATCTAAAATAACGGGCTCCACATTTTCTTAAGCCATGTAGCTGGGTACTTCCTCCCTGCTCTCCCTTCATTCCTTTGTACAACACATTTGCTGAGATCTGTAGAAGCTTCTGTCTCCCAGCTCCTTATTCTCATCCTCAGGGGGATCATCAGCTGTTTTTTATTTCCTATTTACATAAATTAAGCTCTACTAATCTACATAATTTTCCTGTACAGCCAGAAAGGCAAGAACTTCCCATACCCCTTTCCAGGCAAATAATCTAAATTACTGAATTTAGTCTGGTACCTTTAATCTTTATTTCCCATTTTCCTTCTATTTCTTTCCATATTCATAGATTCAACAGATACTTATCTAACTAAGCATCTATTCTGTATTAGACAAAACATTACTCTCTTTATATCTCTCATTCTTTTTTTCTTTCTTCTCTACTTTTTTTGACTCTCTACTTTCTGTATCTGATGCTATCATTTCATTATTTCTCCTTTTGCCTCTATTTTCTGTAAATCTTCAATATTTAGGAATGAATCAAGTATTCAGAAAACCAAGGAGACAGGCTACATAGTCATCTTTAATAACTTTACTGTTCCCCTGGAGTGAAGTATGTAATTTGATTTTATTCATAACAGTCTAGGCTTATCTCAGAAACTCAATAGTACTTAATAACTGAAGCAAGTATAGCTGTATCTATTTGGAAAGAACTAGTAGAAAAATATAAAGATTGTGAAAATGATATGACTAAATTTTGAAATGTAGGAGAAGAAACTCAGCTTTCTTCAGATTTAGAACATTATCTGAATGCAGGGAACTAAATAAGGAGATTCTGAAAAAGATTTTAGCAAGAAAACAATCCAGATCTGATGAAGCATTCCAAAATTGTCTTTTTAAGATTCTAATTGAACAAGTAATTATGTGAGTGTTGGTTAAGAGATGTTCTATTGTTTTTTGTGGTTACAGAAACAATGATGATCTAGCACCTCTTATATTTTCCTAGATAGAGCTTGAGCCCATCCTCCAAAGTGAGGTATCACAAGAATGGAAGAATAAGCACCACATGTACTCGCCATCAAATTGGCACTAACTGATCAACACTAAGGTGCTCACATGGTAGTAATATTCTTTGGGGGTTGGGGATACGAGGGTGGGTAAATTTACAACTAATCGACACGGTGAGCATTGTATGGGAGAAGGGCATGCCAACAATCCTGGCTTGGGTGAGACAAAATCATAACATGTAACCAAAATTTTTGTACCCCCATAATATCCTGAAATAAAAAAAGTGTTCTATAAGAAACCCTGCAACACAGAAAAGGTCTTCCTTAGACCTTAACAGATAAAGCAAAATTGATTCAGAAATATATATAAAGCTAAAATTGTTTTTCAATGTTGAATCAAAATATATTTCTACAATAATCCTCTAATCAACTGGCAATGACATCTGTCCCATTTCTTTGGGAATGTTATACAAAACATAATTATATTTCTAAGACTTTGTTCCTGAAGACTCACTGTCCCTGAATCAGAAATGGGAAAAAAAATAAATTGAATAGGATCACTTTGAAATGAAGAGTGGTATTACAGAGAAGGATATGATAAGGTTTACAAAAGGAGAAGTCTCAAGAAAATAATCAACTTAATCATCCATAGACAGTCACAGACATCTGGAAGTTTCTAGAATCATTTCATAATTTTATTATGAGAGTAGGACTACTAATATTGCAGCTACTGTTTGTATTCCTCTTTGTCATATATATATTTACAGTTATGTTTAATTTACAAAGGAAGTTCATATCCAATTGTCATAAAAGTATTATGGAGTTTATATAAAGTATTTCAATTCTCATTACTTAGTTTAACAAACCCAGTCACAAGACTATGAAGTGACATATTTAAAGCTCATTGATTTTTAGAGTGAAATAAATGTATATTATTAGTTGATTTATTTTATATATGTGGTATATATATAAAAGTGCAGAGTATATCATAAAGAAATACAAATAAAGTACCCTGGATGGCCAGTAAAGAAGGAGAGCAGAAAATACTTAAGAACGTTTTTGTACTTGGGATGATCCTTACAGGACGGATTACAACAGTGGAGTTTTGTGTCAGCATAAACACAAGGGGGAAATAGGAAGATTGGCTAGAGCAGTGTATCTGTCTGCATGGTTTAAGCCATTATTTTACAGGCCTGAGTCTAAGCCTGTATTTTAATATAGTGTGTTAGAATATCGACAGCCACTGACGAATTTTGAGCTGAGATGTACGTGATCAAATTTGAAGAAAGGAAAGACTGTTCTCCAAACAAGCTAGGATGCTTTGAAGATAAGAGAACGATTTTATGTAGGAATACCAGTTCGAAAGCTAGAGATCATGGGACATTGAACTATTTTCTGTATGTCTGCTTTAATGTTTTTGATAGACATAGATTTAATGGAGATATATGAGAGACAATGATAAAGAAAAATGGGTCCAGCTGACAACTTGGATGACATGCAGGCAATTGCAATTCAAAGAGAATGGTTACCTTCTGGGTAATCATGAGTCTATAAACAAATGAAGAGATTAGAAGTGTGAATGGGTAGATACACAGTTCAGTTTAGGATTTAGTGATTCTAAGGTTTACCTGTGAAGCAAGTACTTCTCCCCAGCATGTCTCACTGTCACTAATTTTGAGTACACTATCTAATTCTGTAACTCAGATGACACCAACTTGAAAAATAGACCTGGCCAACTAATTCCACTAATCCTACTAAGTTAGGATCACGAGAAGAATATGATGTAGGGCCAACTAAGAGGATCAGAAAAATAAATAGATAATCCTGAGCTGATCATCTAGCAATCACATCATTTTTACCAACTCCCAGTAGATATTTGTTAACGTTTATTATAATGCTTATATCATAAAGGAATTGTGGGTATAGTAGGACAGAGGCAATATGGGATAAAAGTAGTATAAGCAATGAGTAAGACATGAGAACAATGAAGGGAGAGAGGAGAAATGATTAAGTTTACAAGTGCTGATGATAATTCTGAGGGATTAGACATTCATATGCAACACCAAATTTCAGGGAGACAAGTATTTTAAACTCTTTCTCATAATTTCTCTCAAAAGTTAAAATTTCATCAAATTTATCCAGATTTTTTTGCATTGCATTTTTCACAGCAAACGAATTTCTAAGGCCTGATTGGGTTTTTTTGTGTTATCTTGTTTGAGTTTTTATAATTTTTTTCCTCCTACTTTTTAAATTTTCTGGGTAGGAACAGCATTAAAGCTTGGAAGGGGTAAAATGAGTCCTGATGCTCCATCTTTTCATCACGCATATTTTATGAAGTGCTCCAGTTCCCATGATGCTTCTGACGAGGACCAGTGCAATGCAGATGAACACGCCAAGATGCCTTGGCTCTGCCTCCACTGAAGATCCACCTGCCTTCTTCATGCTGTCCTTTGTGTGACCTGTTTTGCAGAAGCTCTGCATTTTCCCATTCTGCTTTAATCTACATTCTGCTATCATAATTAGCCATGACACGTAGAATTTATTGTAGTACTATTAAAACTTTTTAGAAAAGAAAATATCAAAATCCAAAGGGAGTGAGTGAGCTAACCAAAAGAAACCCATTAAATAAGCAAAATTTCCCAAGCATGCTGCTGAAACTCTGTTTATTCTTGTCTCAGCAATCATTCAATATACCATTGACAATGCTGACTTAACATGTTACCATAATCAGAATATAGAGGCAGATGACATCGTTTCACTGTAATCAGGATATAGATGCATATTAGAGCAAAAATAAGAATTTCATCTCAGCGTTTCTGGCCTCTGATTCTCAGTGGCTTCCTCTTACCATTGATATCCGTTCCTAACACTGGGTATTTAGAGGTCTCAGCTGGAATTTCACCTATCAGTGCTAATATGTGGATCAACAATCAAAGCTCTCTAGATGATTTCATCCTATTGGGATTTTCTGACCATCCCTGGCTAGAGACACCACTCTTTGTAATCTTTCTGGTGGCCTACATATTTGCCTTATTTGGAAATATCTCCATTATCCTAGTTTCCCGCCTGGATTCTCAGCTTGACAGTCCTATGTACTTTTTTGTCTCAAATCTATCCCTTCTAGACCTCTGCTATACAACCAGCACTGTCCCACAGATGCTAGTCAACCTTCGGGGACCAGAAAAGACCATTAGTTATGGTGGTTGTGTCACTCAACTCTATATATTTTTGGCCTTGGGTTCCACTGAATGTATACTTCTGGCCATCATGGCCTTTGACCGTTATGCTGCCATTTGCAAACCCCTTCACTACCCAATCATCATGAACCAGAGACGTTGTATCCACATGGCTGCTGGAACCTGGATTAGTGGTTTTGCTAACTCCTTTGTCCAGTCCACTCTCACAGTAGTGGCCCCAAGATGTGGACGGAGGGTGATAGACCATTTCTTCTGTGAAGTTCCTGCCCTTCTGAAACTAGTTTGCATTGATACTAGTGCGAATGAAGCTGAGCTCAATGTGCTCGGGGCTTTGCTTCTCCTGGTGCCACTCACCTTCGTCCTGGGCACTTACATGTTCATCGCTCGAGCAGTAATGAGAATCTGCTCTGCTGAAAGTCGCTGGAAGGCTTTTAATACTTGTGCTTCACATTTGCTGGTGGTTTCCCTCTTCTACTTTACAGCCATCAGTATGTATGTCCAGCCCCCCTCCAGCTACTCTCGTGACCGGGGAAAGATCATGGCTCTCTTCTACGGCATTGTCACACCCACCCTCAACCCATTCATCTATACGTTGAGAAACAAGGATGTGAAAGCTGCCCTAAGAAGGGCACTGACTAAGGAGTTTTGGGTCAGGACAAGATGACGTCCAAAAAGAAGGCCTAAGAAGCAAGGGTGGATGTGTTTTCCTTCCACAAAAGATGCCGGACATAGAAATGATGAGGAAACAGTGTACCAGGTGGCACAAATTTCATAAGTGAAACAAGACCAAGAAAGAAACAATCAACTCCTGGTGAATCTACATAGCACTTATGCTCTTTAGAGACTATCTGCTTTACAATATTGAATTTTACCAACTCAATGCTTCTTTTCTTTCTAGCCCTAACTATGAGTTAATCTAGTTTAAAAGAAAGAACGGTATAAAACCTAGAGGAAAAGATACCTGGACAGTTTAGAAAATATATTTGGCATAAATTGTTTATAAATGAATCTGAAGTAAATTAAAAATGATCCCGTCTTTTAGAAAAACATGCCACTACTATCATTAGTTACTTTTAATAAACATATTGACACAATTTAGTCATCTTCTAACATTCAACATCCAGTTATATCACCCTCAAAGGCTTTTATAAGGCCTAGAGGCAAATGAAATTAAGAGATAATGAGTTCAAATACACTTAAGATAAAAATATGGAAATACAAATTTATTAAAAAATTAGAGGCTATGATTTTAAATATAAATTATTTTCACCATAAACCTTAATCAATCTTATATGCTTTTGTGGTACACAATAATGAAGCCATGGTTAACACAAATAGAACTTACTCTTGGGAGAAATAAAAAATAGTGAGATACTTTGGACAGTGAACAGTGGTGAAAAAACCTAAGGTGGAAAAAATTCTAACTTAAAAAAACTAAGACACTCCAAATTTGCTTGTTTGACAAGGCAGCTTCCACTTGACTGGGTAAATTAGTTTTATTTCAATGTAGAGGTTATGAGAATACCATGTTGAATTCAAAATCTCTTTGGTTTTTTTTTTTTTTTTTGAGACAGAGTCTTGCTCTGTTGCCTGGACTTGAGTGCAATAGTGTCAACATAGCTCACAGCAACCTCAAACTCCTGGGTTCAAGCAATCTTCCTGCCTCAGCCTCCCAAGTAGCTGAGACTACAGGTGAGCCAACATGCCCAGAAAAGTTTTTCTATTTTTTGTAGAGACAGGGTCTCACTCTAGCTCAGGCTGATCCCTAACTCCTGACCTCAAGCAATCCTCCCACCTTAGCCTCCCAAAGTGCTAGGATTAAGGCATGAGCCACCACACCGGGCCCCTTCATTGATCTTTACTTAAAAAAATGTTTTATAGCCCTTTGTAGTCAACTGTCTCAAAAACATATTAGCGAAAGATGCCTAGACAAAATTGAGTGAATTAAGCAAAAACTCAATGTCATTGCCTGAAACGCAAATACTCGTTGATGAGTAAGTGTAGCCCCGTCAACATAGAGTGATATACAAGCTGTGTGCCTTTGGGGATAATCATTTATTATCTTTGACTACAGCCTCTGTGCCACCAAATGTGAAAGTAATTCTTGTCTTAATTCAAAGATTCAAGTGTGTGTGTGTTTGTGTGTGTATGTACGTGTGTGAGAGAGAGAGATAAGAGAAACTAGATTATACTTGAAAGTGCTTTAAATTATTTCTCTCAGAGGACATTAAATTTAATAATTAATATTGTGGGTCTGTGTCCCATAAATCAAGCCTAAATAATAAAAGTAATTCTAAATACATATAGTTCTACATCATTTTTATTTAATGTTTTATGAAATCATGAATAAGCACTCATTGTGAATCAAAAATATAATTCTATATCATTCTGTCCCTTTTAATATACATCCCCAACTTTCTTTATACAATTATACTTTCCACTTTGAAAATTGTTCATAAATATGTTTGAACATTTTTACTTATTTCATTTCTTTGTGATTATTTCAAAATAATGGATTAAGGTCCCTTAATAAGATATACTTTAAGGTCTTGATCATGAACAACCTTTTGAAAACCCTTCAGTGTGTTTTATTGAGTTCCCTAGTTTGAGGAAATAAATGCACTGATGGTGTGAATTGTGGGATCAAAAAGTGGGCAAAGAACATGAACAGAAACTTTTCAAAAGAAGATAGGCTAATGTCCAACAAACATATGAAAAAAATGCTCAACATCTCTAATCATCAGGGAAATGCAAATCAAAACCACAATGAGATATCACTTACCTCCAGCGAGACGGGCCTTTATCAAAAAATATCAAAATGGTAAGTGCTGGTGTGGTTGTGGAGAGATAAGAACACTCATGTACTGTTGGTGGGACTGCAAACTGGTGCAACCTCTGTGGAAAGCAATATGGAGATACTTCAAAGAGCTAAAAGAAGAACTACCATTTAATCCATCAATCCCACTACTGGGCATCTACCCAAAGGAACAAAAGACATTCTATAAAAAAGACATTTGCACTAGAATGTTTATAGCAGCACAATTCACAATCGCAAAGATGTAGAAACAGCCCAAGTGCTCATCAATACATGAATGGATTAATAAAATGTGATATATGTATACCACAGAGTTCTACTCAGCCACAAAAAACAATGGTGATCTAGCACCTCTTGTATACTCCTGGATAGAGCTGGAGCCCATTCTACTGAATGAAGTATCACAAGAATGGAAAAACAAGCACCACATGTACTCACCATCAAATTGGTATTAACTGATCAACTCTTAAGTGCACATATAGTAGTAACATTCATCGCGTGTCAGGCAAATGGGAGGGGGCAGGAGGGAATGGGTATATACACACCTAATGGGTGCGGTGCGCACCGTCTGGGGAATAGACATGCTTGAAGTTTGGACTCTGGTGAGGCAAAGGCAGTATATGTAACCTAAATATTTGTACCCTTGTAATATGCTGAAATAAAAAAATTTAAAAAATTAATGAAAGGCAAAAATTAATTAATTGATTGATTGATCAGTACATGACTGGAAACATTAACAACCTACCTGAGTTCAACACTCTCCCAAAAAATATAAAAATTTAGAATTGCAAATATTAAAGATAGGATCTAATACAAAACATGTATAAAATCTTCCCCAAAACATAAAATACTATAATAAATTGAGATTACTACATAACATGGAATATTTTATATGGACTTCCCTTTTCTCCCTTACATATCTGTTTTTTTCCCCACTCAACTATTCAACTGAATCTTAAAATTACTTCTTTTAACAACACTGGTTAACTCCAGCCACATGAGGTGCCCTCTCCTCAAATGGGTCCTATTTAAACACTTCACCATACAGCATTGCCTTTTAGTATCAGTCCTTCCGAAGCCCATGCAATAATCATGTTTGTATCCTGAACATTTCTCTGCATCATATTTTGGACATGATAAGCATTCAGTAAATACATTCAACATAATTGGACTTAGAGCTGCCTCATTTTCTCTCTAGGAGTACTGCAACCCTCCCCTCTCCTCCCTCTAAAAAGCACAGTGCAAAGCTTTATTTCTTGTCAATGAAGTAGAATGAGCATTTCCACTTTCTGTGGCTGCCAATGGTGAGGCCAATAAGCTGGAACAATAGGAAAAAGGCTTTTGGAAGCATTTTTGAAGGCCCTTAGTTATACAAGAGAAAAATAGTCCATTTCTTCAATTCTAATAGAATATGGAAAAGGATCCTAAGCATTGCAAAAACATTTTGATCACAGTATTTCTCATAACTCATGACCATTTTTACATGGACTCTCATATTGGTATGAAATAAAATGCCTAGTATGCATTATGAAAAAATGTTTATTGTATTATTTAGTCATTTTATTAAAGCAGTGTGTTTATCAGAAGTTGTGTGTTGTGCAGTAATTGGGGTCACTAAGTAAAAATGCTATGTTTTCATGAGTTTGTTAGTTTTACTTAGAAGTCTAGATAAAATTTGAACTAATTGAACATTGAAACTACTATTTTGTATTGAAACAAACAAGAAAACATTGTGTCATGGAAATTGTATGAATTTTTTAAACAAAAATATGGGTACTCAGAGAAATGCTCTACTGATGTCGCAGGTTGCTCCAGATATGGACCCCAAATCCTAGAACTAGACTTTGACTCACCTTCAACTTTACAGGTAAGCCAAAGGAATAATCTGAGATTTATTCTAAAAAAAAGTTTTGAATTTTTAACTTTATAAAGGCATAATATTTCTGCAAAAATGCTGCCTTAGACTTTAAGAGGTTATATATTTAAACATGATTAAATGAATTATAGTACATATACCGTCAAGCAGGTAAATCAAGATGATGCAGTGTTGGAAACATGGTTAATGAAGAAATGTTTTTAGCATTCCTGAAAAGATTACTAAAACTTTATCAAATTTATTAAATATTACATTAGTTAATTTGTCAAATATCCAGCAAGCAATTAAATGAAATATGATTTGTGATATAGAAGGAGTAGTAAGGAAACATATTCAATACAGTATGAATATTAATACTAAGGTATAAGTATTTATATCAAATAAAAGTCTAGTATGTTTATTAAAGAAGCACGTGGGTGTGGAGAGATAGGAACACCCTTGCACTGCTGATGGGACTGCAAACTAGTGCAATCTCTTGGAAAGCAATATGGAGATACCTTAAAGAGATACAAGTAGAAATACCATTCGATCCAGCAATCCCATTACTGGGCATCTACCCAAAAGAACAAAAGACATTCTATAAAAAAAGACATCTGCACTCGAATGTTTATAGCGGCACAATTCACAACTGCAAAGATGTGGAAACAACCCAAGTGCCCATCAATACATGAGTGGATTAATAAAATGTGGTATATGTATACCATGGAGTACTATTCAGCCACAAAAAAACGATGGTGATCTG
>CAUYSK010092668.1:0-12514 GCA_963575035.1 Avahi laniger | reverse complement strand
TCTGGGAGGCCGAGGCGGGCGGATTGTTTGAGCTCAGGAGTCTGAGACCAGCCTGAGCAAGAGCGAGACCTCGTCTCTACTAAAAATAGAAAGAAATTAGCCAAACAACAAACTAAATAAAAAAGTATCCAGGACTGTTTGCACATGCCTGTAGTCCCAGCTACATGATAGGCTAACGCAGAAGGATCACTAGAGCCCAGGAGTGTGAGGTTGCTGTGAGCTAGGCTGACACCATGGCACTCTAGCCAGGGCAACAGAGTGAGATTCTGTATCAAAAAAAAAAAAAACAGATGCTTTCCAATAGTCTTGCCTACACTCGTTATTATTAATCTTATAAATATTTGTCAGTATAACGGAGGGAGAGAATTATGTTATTATCCTAATTATCATATCTTTAAATATAAATGAAGTATAGCTTCTTTTTGATATGTTTTATTAGCCATTTGATTGTCTACATCTGTGGGTTGCCTGTACGGTTCCTTTTATTTTTTATTTTTTCCCTGCTTGATTGTCTTTTCTTATGGATGATGATGATGATGATAATGAATGACACTGAAATAGTGATTATTAAGTGCCAGACATCTTAAAAGCTCTTTACATATTCATTTAATCCTAACAGCAACCCCATGGGTGTTACTTATTAGCTCAAGAAATTTAAATAGCAGGGGCACAGTGGCTCACACCTTGCCAGTGTGAGTCACTGTGTCAGCACTTTGAGAAGCTGAGGAGAGAGGATATCCTGAGGCCAGAGTTGGAGACCAGACTGGGCAACATATGAAGACAGGACATCCCCTCTCCCATCTCTAAAAACAACAACAAAAAAAAATTAGCTGGCGTGGTGGCGAACTCCTATAGATTCTAGCTACTCTGGAGGCTGAGGAGGGAAGATCCCTTGAAAGTAAAAGTTCAAGGCTGCTGTGAGCTATGACTGGCCACTGCATTCCAGCCTGGGCGATTAAAGCAAGACCCTGTCTCAAAAAGACAAATAGTCTCTCTAGGTACCTTGGTCTTTGCTGATTCTTTTATTAAAAATCTAGATTTTTTTCATTCATTTATTCAACAATAGTTATCATGTGCCTACTACCTGCTAATGCACTGGGTGTAATATGAGGAAGAAAGAAATATTGTCCCTGCCCTCTAATTGGAGAGAAAATAGTCTAAATATAATCTTTGTTAGTCTAACAGGGGAAATTTGTTCCTCAAAGTTTGTATTGAGAAACGCAATTGAAGTTACTGAATTAAGATTCTCTGGAACCATGAAAGAGAACCCCTCCCTGCAAGTAGAGTATAAGTGATTTGAACGGCAGAATGGAGTCCTAACTTAACGCTTGAGAAAAATCATAACTGATCTCATTCAAAGAAATAAATGTGATTGTTTGACTCACTAAATGAATAAATCCTTAGCCCTCTAACCCAGGGATCGTAGCTGAGTTTTCCTCTATGGGTAGTTGTATGCTGATGATGAGTATGTAAAATTAAATAAAGGAACATGAGAGGGAGAGAAGAGGGCCACTCCTGCCAAAACAGAAGTAGAGATTTCACAGGAAGGAAAAAGCAACAGCTCTGGGCGAGAAGGAATCTCTCCAAAACTCTTCACTAAATATAGAAAAGCAGACAAATCCTAGTGAGTGGAAGAGTTTCTTGATGCAGAGTCTATGTGAAGTTGTCAAATTCAGCTTCCTTCTGAAAAGATAAAAATTGTGGGGGCGAGAGGGCATGGGAATGGAGTCGGTGAAACGGCCTGTCTCAGGCCACACGGTGAGGGAGAAAGAGCCCCAGCAAGGACATGGGCGCCCTGGCAATCTATTCTAGAACTGAAACCTTTACACCAGGGCGCCAGCGTTTTTCTACCTTTTTCCAATCACGCTTTCACCCATTGCTGGGTGTCGCAGACTGATCAATTCCAAGCCTCAATAGCCTCAGTGAAGAAACAAGAGAGAAATGGAAGCATCTGTCCGGCATATTTCAGAAGCGAATACGCATGAGGCAATCACGGAGCTGGGTTTTTTTTAATTGTTGTGGTTGTTTCTCGGTACCTCCCAGAAAACAGGAATCCCTGGAGATGTTCTCATTAGGAGGCAGGGAATCCAATGCCTCGAATGCAGAGTTCAATAGCCTAGGAATCCTAGTCTCAGAGAGAACACAGGGTGGTTCCTGGATTGAAATCCCATGTTCATTCATTCCTGCGTTAAGGATCTACGTATTTAATACCCAGCCATGCTGATTTTACCTGTTCATTTGATATGTGCTAAGTAACTGAGCTACTCTAAGCGTCACTTATCAGTTTTGTAGTTGCTGTGAAATGTACCTAAAAATACCCGATTCTGAATGTGGCTGTGAGGATTGAGTCAGGATTAAGACAGAAAAAAATTAAAAGACAGTAAGCATTATTACAGAATGAACTGCCAGGAGGAAGAAAGTGATTTCATCATCCTTACATGTGACGAGGTGGCCGAGTGGTTAAGGCGATGGACTGCTAATCCGTTGTGCTCTACACGCGTGGGTTCGAATCCCACCCTCGTCGGCATGTGATGTTTTTCTTTAATCTTCTAAATGGATGTATCTGAATGCCTCCTAGTCAGTGTGTGTTTGTCTTTGGTGGATTAACTCCTTATTCACCACCAAACTGAGTAAATTGCTAAATATATCTTCCCTGACCTCTGGTAGTTTAGTTCTCAGTATAAGCAATCTTTCAAATATTGGGGACCATTCATCCTCAGGTAACAGTGATCATACTTGTGAGTTAAACTAACCAGTTGAATTGTTTGGATAGTATTTACTTTTCCCTCCAGACGGCAATCCCCTTGAGGGCAGGAAATATTTATATTCTCTACCAAGTCTCCAGCTTTTTTGAGGGAGCTATGAAATAATTAATTGAGGGTCAAATAAAAATATTGCCTAACAAACTTAAAGTAAATGAGAAAATCATCCACACAGATATGTACAACAAATTATCTGTATTATTTAAATTTTTTCTTGGAAGCTATATTTGAAGTGTAGTATCTGGGTTGAATCATCAGAAATACACAAAGTGTTTGTTATGAATGAAAAATTCTGGCCTTCAATCTTGATCTATTGCATTATGATTTCAAGGAGAGTATATTCTTGAATCTGTGATTTAACAAAGTATTCAGATGTTTCTTATGTTGAACTTAAGTCTTTTCTTTGGCTGAAGCATCTACATGTTACATCCAACCATCCAGAATTCTCTTTATTTCTGCAAATATCCAGCCCAGGAGAGCTGTTCCTACCTTCAGTCTTCCTAGGCACACCTCTTATATCTTGGACAGATTTTATTTTTTATTATTTCATTTTTTAAATTATTGACTATAGTCACCCTGCTATGCAATAGATATCAAAACTAATCACTCTTGACTGTTTGAAACTTTGTAGCCTTGGACCAACAGCTCTCCAATTCCCTCCACTCCACCCCAATCCCCATTCTCTAGTAACCATCATTCTACCCCCTACCACTGTGAGTTCAACTTTTTAGATTCCACACAAAAGTGAGAGCATGAAGTATTTGTCTTTCTGTGCCTGGCTTATTTCACTTAGCACAATGTCTTCTGGATTTATCCACACCATGACTAATGACAGAATTTCCTTCATTTTTAGGGCTAAATGTGGTATATTGTGCATATATACCACATTTTCTATATCCATTCATCTAGCCATAGACATTTTTAAGTTGCTTCCACCTCTTGGCTATTGTGAGTAATGCTGCAATGAGCGTGGGAGCACAGTATCTCTTTGACATATTGATTTCAATTTTTTTTGGTATCTATCCAGAAGTGGGCTTGCAGGGTCATATGATAGTTTTATTTTTAGTTTTTTGAGAAAATTTATGCCATTTTCTATAATGGCTGTACTACTTCACATTTTCACCAACAATGTACAAGAGTTGTCTTTTTTCTGCATTTTTGCCAATACTTATTATCTTTCATCATTTTGATAAAACTTCTTCTAACAGGTATGAGGTGACATCTAATTGTGGTTTTACATTTCCCTAATGCTTAGTGATGCTGAGCATTTTTTCATGTACCTGTTCACCATATGTATATCTTCTTTTAAGAAATGTTTGTTCAGGTCTTTTACCCATTTTTTAAATTGAGTTGTTTGTTTTCTTGCTATTGAGTCACTTGAATTCCTTACATATTTTTGATATTAGCCCCTTATCAAATATATGGTTTGCAAATATGTTTTCCCATTTTGGGGGGCTTGTATCTTCACTTTATTAATTGTCTTCTTTGCTATGCAAAAACTTTTTAATTTGATGTAATCTCATTTGTCTATTTTTGCTTTTGTTGCCTATGTTTTGGGGTCATATCCAAAGAATCATTGCCTAGATCAATGTCGTGGAAGCTTTTCCCCTGTGTTTTACCCTAGTACATGGTTTTATAGTTTCATGTCTTATATTTAAGTCTGCAATCCACTTTAAGTTGATTTTTGTATATGGTAAAAGACAAGGGCCTAATTTCATTCTTCTGCATGTGAATAATCAATTTTCCCAACATTATTTATTGAAGAGACTAACCTTTCCCCATTGAGTGTTCTTGGCACCTCTGTCAAAAATCAATTGATCATAAATGTATAGGCTTATTTCTGGGCTTTCTATCCTGTTTCATTGGTCAATGTGTCTGTTTTTATGCCAGTACCATGCTGTTTTGATTACAATCACTTTATAATATATTTTGAAATCAGGGAGTATGATGCCTCCAGTTTTGTTTGTTTTGCTCAAGATTGTTTTGGCTATTCAAGGTCTTTTGTGGTTCCACACAAATCTAAGGATTTTTTTTTCATTTGTGTAAAAACTGACATTGGAATATTGATAGAGATTGCATTGAATCTGTAGATTGCTTTGGGCAGTATGGGTATTTTAACAATATTAATTCTTCCTATCTATGAACATGGAATATTTCCCATTTATTTGTGTTTTGTTCATTTTCTTTCATCAGTGTTTTATGGTTTTAAGTGCATAGGTCTTTTATCTCCTTAGTTAAATTTACACCTAACTATTTTATTTTGTTATTATAAATAGGATTGTTTCCTTAATTTCCTTTTCAGATAGTTCATTGTTATTCTATAGAAATACTACTAATTTTTATGTTGATTTTGTATCCTTCAACTTTACTGAATTTATCAGTTCTAACAGTATTTTTCCCCACCACCCACCCTAACAGTATTTTTATTGGAGTCGTTGAGGTTTTCTATATATGAGATCATATTGTCAGCAAACAGATACAATTTCACTTCTTCCTTTCCTACTAGGGTGCCTTTTATTTCCTCCTCTTGCCTAATTGTTCTGGCTTCGAGTATGCTGAAAAGAAGTGATGAGAGTAGGAATAGTAGGAATAGGAAAGTTTAGTCTTATTTATGATTTTAAAGGAAAAGTTTTAACTTTTCATCATTGAGTATAATGCTAGCTCTGGGCTTGTCATAAATGGCCTTTACTGTGTTGAAATACATTCCCTCTAAACCTAATTTTTTAAGAGTTTGAATCATGAAACGGTGTTGAATTTTGTCAAATGCTCTTTCTTCATCTATTGAGATGACCATATGGTTTTTATTCTTCATTTTGCAATTACACTTATTGATCAGGACAGATTTTAAAGTCTGTTTTCATTTCCTCAGGAAATGAGCCACCATTAATCTACTCAGTCCTTTATTCTGGACACATCTTCTCTAGGCAGCTGATTGTATTCTCAATTCTTAGCTGGATCTCTCTTTGGAAAAGAAGTTTTCCCAGGATGTGTCTGTAAGATCTTTGGGGGAACTGTCAAAGAAAAATTATATGAAATGAAATTAAACAAGCAAGGAAGACTTTATTCAAGACTATTGCAATAGGGGAGAGAGAGTAAACTCAAACCCAAATACAACAGGGATAGCTGGGGATTTTTAGTGATAGGGTAAGGGAGATATTGGATGGAAAATTACTAAGAAGAATTTGATTAGATATTGAGGGTGGGGAATTCTCAACAAACTGGCTTAGCAGAATAAATCTTGCTAAAACTGGGCTCAACTGGATTCTTTGATATAACTGGGCTAGATAGGCCAAGCATGGGATCTAATCAAGAAGAGGACTCAGAGGAGTCTAACTCAAGTTTAGTTAAGTGGACTCTTTGTAAACACTTGCAGGGATTCCCTCAGCTTCCTAAAGGAATAGGAGACCCACAGAATATGTAAGACACCAGGGGAAGCATCTCCGTCCACTCCCAGCCTCTCTCAGTGGCTGTGTCTGGTTCTGCCTCCCCATAGCAGCTGCCCCTTGGCCTTCTTTTCAGTACTAGATCAATTGGTTGTGGGCACCATCTCCAGCCTGGTCTTCTCCATTATGTTAATTTGGAGGCTTGGAATAGAGTCTGAGTTACTGGGTTTGAGCTACAATAAGTGGATGCTCAATCAAGGATTTGATCATAGTGATTTCAGCATTAAATTTTCTTTCACTATTTGAGAACAACTCGCCCTCCCTTCTGTTACTCTCATTTCATAAAGTTCCAGGAGGGTGGTTGGGACTCCAGGGTCTATTTGAAAAGTCAGCTTTGTTAGGGGTAGCATATCAGTGCTGGGGATCCGTGAGAGAACCTCAGGCTCAATATGGTGGCGGCTGGAAGAATGACTAGAATTATAAGTATCCCACAAGGTAAGAGAGGCTGTCAGGCCATTCAGAAAAGGGATAATACTTTGGGTGCGAGCTCATCACACTAACATCAAGATGGAAGAAAGGCAGGACCACACCTGCTGAGGCAATACCACAAGAAGAAAGTTATTTCCCTCTGCAATTAGCATAATCACAAACCATATGAATGTACAACCAAGCGCTCATAGTGGGAACTAAAAGAATGTTTTCATAAGCTCTGTAAACGTAATTCGTTACAGATTCTCTGTGCGACCGTTGGTAATTCATAATATGAGCTAATGAAATATTTACGATTAAATGAGTTGCTGGACTTGGCGAGAGTAGGACTCGACTTACTTTTTTGTTACGTATGAGAAAATCAAAATGTCAAAGTAAGAAGAAATCTTAAAATAAATCACTGTATTAAAGGTTGCCTCTTACGATCTAGAAGAGATTAATTTGTGCAAAACCTGGATATTTGTTTCTTCCTAATTTAGTCCCTGTCCTCCGGGAAAAATCTTTCCTCCTCGTCCACATTGCTGCCTTCGTTCTAAGCTAAATGAGTGTCTATACGGAACTTCCCGGCCCTTCCAGGGTTGATCAGCTCTGTCTTCAATTGGTTCCTGGTCTACGCACTGAGAGTCGGGGTTGGCGGAGGGGCAGGTGGGGCTGGAGAGACATTTCCTGTCCCTGAGACTCCGCTCGGAGAACTTTCCCGGTGCTTCGTAGGCAGGTGTTTGGCAGTTTCCGGGGAGGACGCAGAGGGTCGCCCGTACCGCCCTGGTACTGTGTGCTGAGGAGACGAAACGCGGCGCGAACCGCTGGAGGCAGAGGGCGCTCTACCCCAGCAGCCCTCTCTGCCGCGGAAGTTGCAGGGTGCCTCCCCGGGCCCCTTCGCCGCGTGCAGTCCCGAACGGGGAGAACCGCGCCCGGCGCGGCTAGGCCAGGGTGCGGTGGGGGAGTGAGTTTTTCTCGCCCGCCCCGGGGCCGGACGCCCCGGACGCCAGAGACCCGCGAGCTCCGCGGCTGCAGGCGTTGGGAGGATTTGCAGCCCGGCGTTGCAGTTGAGGGGAGTGGCGAGAATGAGAGAACGCAGACAGGGTGCATTGTCTCGGCGACATGGGGAAGGGAAGAGGGGGGGTGAGAATGACCCGGCACATAAGGTCCACAGCAAAAAATAAGCACGCCCAGGACCAAGGCTCCGCAACTCCGCGCGCCGGATTCAGTTAGGAGCCGGCAGGACGACGAAGAGGGCTTCGAACCTAGGACATTTTGAGGAGGTGTTTGTTTCCGTCACATTGATTGGGTTTCCACGTTGCCGCAGCTAGAGCTTTTCCATCCCGGCCCTGAGAAGTTCATGAGGTCAGTACAAGCAGTGTCCTTTTTTTTTGTCTCCAAGGCCATGAATTTGGACGCTTTGAAAGCTAGGCGAAAGTGTTAGGTTCTACCGCCACAAAGGTGTTCCCAGAAGGGAATTCGCTAGTAAGCAGAGAAAGCCGTTTTTCCATGTTTTGATGCCAAACCAGGAACTGTAAAAGGTACTCGCTTGAAAGGTCCCACCGAGATTCGAACTCGGATTGCTGGATTCAAAGTCCAGAGTGCTAACCATTACACCATGGGACCAACCACACAAAGAAAAGGTATACCCATAGCTGTGGTTAAATATATCCTCGATAATAAACTTTGTTGTACCTTTGACCCGGAAGAGTTAGGTCAGGTTTCAGCAACACTGCGCGGATCAGAAAAACTGAGGCTTTGTTGCTGCAAAAGGGATAAGGAGCAAGATGTAATGCAGGGAAATTGGGGCACTCTCTCTTGTGCTTCTGCTGGGAACATAAATTACTTTACGAGTGGATCCAGATTTTGTTAGGTCTAAAGCTTACACAATTTAGGAGGACCTCTTTAGGAAAAAGAATAGACATAATCAACACATAATTAGATATGGCCACTCTATGGCCTACATGATATATCTGAGGATAAGGCGGAGTAAAGAGAGGCAGTTGCGTTAACTAATTTCCATTGTACTAGGACAGTTTTGCAAATTATACAAAGACATTTGTTTGGTCTGCAGCAGCGGGGGGTGGAGAGGGGAGGGCGGTAGAGAGGGAGAGAGCGCCTTATGTGTAGCAAAATGTTATTTATTTTGAGCATCTGGGTGCAGTGGGCAGAGGCGAAAAAGGGTCCACGAGAGAAAAGGGGAGAGCCTTGGGTTTTATAGAGGGTTTTTCCGGGGGTTGGAGTGAGGGGGGAGTAAGTAAGTGGGCTCCTGTAAGCTGCCTGTAATAAATTCTTTCTCAAATAACCAACTCCTATGACCCCTGCCCCAGTCACGTCAATCCTTTAGCTCTGGCGTCATGATTATCAGGAAAGCCAGGGAGGGAAAAACTTCGTCTCTATCAGGGAAGGAGGGAGAAGGAATGCTGGCTGCAGCTGTCTGTTAGATTTACAAAGTCCGAGGACTCTCCAGACTCCTGCGGCTATTGTTTTACAAGACTAAGTTTTGCATTAACCTCATTCTGTCCTATATATACTTTTTGGGTTCCCACCTGGAACAAACCTAACAACATGTTTCATACAGGCCTTGTTTCCCAAGGCCTTGGAAAGCGCTGCATATGATTAGTGAGACTCCTGATAAACATCCCTCTGGGGTGCAGATCTTTTGGCAATATCTATCAAATTAATTTCTACCTCGGCAATTTTTTTTTCTAAAAAGCCTCCTATAGAAATATTAAAAAATCAAAATATATGTCTAAGAATGTTCATCGTAATATTTTGCAATGTTAGAAATTTGAAAATATGCCAGTTTATTTAATTGAAATAATATACAGTCACTAAAAAGAATGAGACAGACGTATGTATCCACATGTTGGCTTGACCAAAACCCAGCAACTTGCTGAATTGTAATGTCTAGCATGATCTGATTTTTGTAAGTTATAGTAAGTTATAATTTGTGAGTTTATATAACCATTACACCATGGGACCAAACACAGAAGACATTTTTAAATAGGTTGGAAGGATATACATCAAACTCTTGGCATCAATTTTTCTGAGAAATGAAATTGGGGATCAAGGAACTTTTCACTTTTTGTTGTGTTCACTTTTGTAATATTTGACTTTTTTAAACAAGCGTATATCACCTTAGTAATTAAAAATGCAAATCTACAAAAAAATCCTCAGTAGAGAACTTAGAGGTCATACTTACTCCATGTTGACTGCCTACTCTGCTCACCACGGGCATGATCGTTGAGTAATGTGAGACGTAGCAGTTAGAATCCCTGACTCCAAAGGACCAACAGCTATTTAGGAGGGAAACAGAGAATATAAGTGCAGCACATCAATAGTGGCTAAGAAAATTAATGGGGAGGCTCCATCCTTTTGAGGATCCGATGACACGGGCACACAAACAAAAATTTTATATACAATTTCTTTTGGGTTTAGCGATTCGCTCAAGACCACGGCCTCCAAGGTTAATAATTTTTTATTCAAGGATTTACGAAAGGAATATTATGATTATGCAAAGCCTCTTGAGTCAGAAATGCCAAAATGTAACCAATTTAGGGACCAAAGCAGAATGAGAAAATGGGGAAGCGAAGCCATTCAGCGATTCAAAAAATATTCCTCGAGAACCGTTATTTATTCAGCGCTCTTAAGGACGTGGGGCAGGCTGGAGTGAGAAGTGGTTAGGAATCCGAAGCTGGCACGTGGGAAGATTTGTTCCCAGATCTCTGGCCGAATTTGGTTGCTGCATGAAGGAGAATGAGCCAGGTAGGAACTTTCTGGTTACTCCATTCTAATGATTCGTTAAGCTCTGAACACCCGTCCAGATATTGTTAGTTTTCTGGGACCAGTTTACCACAACTGTTTAGTCACGGCTCACAGAGTCAGAAGTAGCAGAACTGGATACTGCTACTCATTAGGGGGAAGCCCATTCTCTGTGGGTCTTGGCTTTCCCATCCGTAACATGGAAAGAATGGACTAGATCTCACAGTTCTTTTTCAAGTCTGACTTATGGTGACTGGGAAAGGAGTGAGTGGCTTGAAATTAGCGAGAAAGGGCAGCAGAGGAGCCTGCAAAATCGCTGATTAGGTAGTCGCCAAAGGGATGCTCTTCTACGTTTTGTTTCAGGTTGCAGAGGTGAGTACCGCGGGTCTGAGTGCAAAGCAGCCGTTTACCACGGTGACGGGAAAACAGAGCAGCAGCCTCTACACCAGCACTATTCACACCGTGAAACTCTTTTCACCGGGATGACAGATAACTTGGTAACTTTGGAGTTAATTCTCTGTAGTTTGTAGAGCCCTTGTCTCCCCAAGATTACCGGTACTTTAAGTCCTAGCACAACCACCGAGAATGCTGCACCACCTGGAATCCTAGAGCGGACCGGAAGTGAGCGCTGCTCACGGCCGGAACCTGTTGTGCCAACGGCTGATGTGTAGTGGAGCGTCCGCCTCCGCCTCCGCCGTGGAGTGTTTCTTTCGGCTTACTAGTCCAGGTTCGAGAGGGTCTGAGCTCCTTAGAGGTGGACGTTGCGGCCAAGGGAGGGGTGCGTGTACGCAGCAACAATCAGGCCTCCTCCTCAGGCAGTTCGTGGTGTGCGAGGAGCCCCTCTCCGTCTCCGCCCCCGCCCAGGCTGCTGGGAGCTCCGGTCTTGGGGGCGACTCTTCCTCTCTGATTTCCTTGCCTGGGCTCGTATGTATCTCCAGGCTTTCTTTAGGGCAAAAGTGTCCTTGGTAACCTCGTTTTTCTGTCTTGCAAGTGTCCTGCTGCTCAGTTTGCGGCCCTGCGGTTTTAGTGAGTAGTTCTGTGCTCACTATTTCTGATCTTGTCAGAGGATGGCTTCACTTTCTGTGGAATTGCTGGAGTAACTTCCCTGTGTTGTCATGTAAGCAAGTCTTTTTTAACTCCGCCTGTAGTTATCCTTTGTTAACAGTGTTTTCTTATATCATAAACTTTCCTGACCTAGGACGGAAGAAAAAAAACAAAGCACAAATAGAATCGCCCATCTGCTTAAATCCCAACTGGAGAGATCTTTTCCCTGAGCTATCTAAGCTCGGGATGGAGGCAGCCTCTAGGGCGCTCCCAGCCTTGGCTGGCCAGGTTTCAGAAGAACAAGAAGAGATTATCAAAGTAAAGGTTAAAGAAGAAGACCATTTTTGGGATCAGGAATCTTGCCTACCTAGGAATTTGTCTCATACCAGGGAACTCTCTCGTCAGCGCTTCAGGCAGTTTTGCTATCAGGAGACACCTGGGCCCAGGGAGGCTCTGAGTCAACTGCGGGAACTTTGCTGTCAGTGGCTGACTCCAGAGGTACATACCAAGGAGCAGATCCTGGAATTGTTGGTGCTGGAACAGTTCCTGACCATCTTGCCTGAGGAGCTCCAGGCTTGGATGCGGGAACGTAATCCTGAGAGTGGGGAAGAGGCGGTAACTGTGCTGGAAGATTTAGAGAAGGAGCTTGATGAACCTAGACTGCAGGTGAGAAATTGGCGGTGCTATCATCTGTGGAGAACTTTGGTGCATGGGTCCGGAATGGAGTAAGTGGGAGTAATTTCACACTGGTGGCTGCAAATTCTGGTTTGGGGCATTATTTCTTATTTGATCATTGGTGTAGATGAATAGATTCATGCTTATGAGATAACAATCTCTGTGTGATAGATGATCCAAATAAGTAAAGGATTTAAATAGAAAACCTTAATCTATTCCTTACCAGTAGAAAATATGTTTTATTTAGTGACTATAAGATTAAAGAAATAGACAGTATCCTAGCTCTCTGGGAGGCCGAGGCGGGCGGATTGTTTGAGCTCAGGAGTTCGAAACCAGCCTGAGCAAGAGCGAGACCCCGTCTCTACTAAAAATTAGAAAGAAATTAATTGGACAACTAAAAATATATAGAAAAAATTA
>CAUYSK010092667.1:0-11344 GCA_963575035.1 Avahi laniger | reverse complement strand
GCCTACCACTAGACAAGGTCCTAAGGAGGGAAGGAGCTGCTGATAACAAAATGCTTGGCGTCCTGTGGCGGGAGCTCGCAAGTGGGGTCAGAGCCGGTGCCACTGTGTGTCGGGTTGTGCTGCCCACTCGGGGGCCAGACTGGACCCCAAGCAGCCCGTGCAGAGGCAACAGAGGAGAAGGGGAGAAGCCACTGATTTCTGGCGTGTGGAGCCGACTGACTCAGGGTGTTCTTTTAAAAATGCCAGGAGCTCACAGCAACCCAGTAATTAGACAGGCACCGTCGCCAGCATTTCTTTAATGGTTGAGTGATCAGAAGTTTTCTTTTTTTTTTCCTTTCTCCTGTCAACTTGGGTTGATTAGAAAGGCATGTGAATCTTTCCTTCACATAATTTTCCAAGTCTGAAGTGAGAAATTGAACTGAACTCAATTACAGCCGCCGATCTAATGTGCTTAATTGCACACCGGAGCTAGGAATTTGAAGGGTTCCCTGGAGGATGGGGCGAGCAGTGTTCCTGCTGTCACACCTACCTGTGGGCGTGCGTGTGGTCTCGAGGGCGCCCTGGGCCCCCTGCTCCCGGGACGCATTGGTGTGTGCACACTGATGAAACGCAGGTGGGGTAAGATCGTGTCCTCTGAGATGGCGACACTTCCTCTGGTGGTTTGGCTAATGAATTTATACCTGCTGTCGAGTACTAATTCCGAAGCCTGCATGATTGTTTAAAAAACATGTTTTCTCTCTGAGCAACTGCAACAAAACTAATGAAAGGAAGTGATGCAGGGGGGAAAGTGGATTGGAGGGCAGAGCATCTCCCCAGAGGGGAGACGGTGAGCAGGGCCCATTGAAATCCTGCCGCTCCCCAGCAGTAAATACGACAGCAGCATGGTGGGGGCTCGGAAAGCCGGTGTCCCGTAATCGATACCGTGGCCTGGGCCTTTGGGGACAATCGCCCTCGCAGTGAGGAGCATTTACTGAGCACCTCCTCCGTCTGGACCCTGTGTCCCTGCTCTTCGTGCCTTAACTTCGATCTTCAAAACACCCCTGCACAGCAGATGGTGGTGGGACTCCTGCTTTGCAGGCACGGACAGTGAGGTGCAGAGGGCACAAGACTTTCGTGAGCAAGTGACAGCCCAGGGTTGTATTTCAGGTCTGAGGCGAAGCCAGGCACTGTTGCATTATGTCCCAGTGTCACGCGAACTGCAGGACCCCAGGCACAGAGACTGCCACGCAAGGCGATGACACTCCTCTGCCCGGCCTTCCTCCTTGCCCCCTCCCTGCCTTCTGCTTCCAAATTCCTCATCCTTCATTCCCCTCCTCTCTCATCTCCATCCTTTCTCCTGAAATGGTCCTCCACTTTTCTTCCTCTTTTCCCATTCTCGCCAATCTTTGATCAAGAACTGCTCATACAGTCGTCACTCTGAAAACAGAAAAGGGGCCCCAGGCAAGAAAACATTTTTCAACATAATTGTAAGCTGCAAGGTTGGCAGGAGACACTGAGCCTGAGCCATGAAACTCCAAAGGGCAGCGAAGAGCAGCCTAAGAAGAAAGGATCCCTTGACCTATACCTGAGGCCTGGGGCTGTGCTCCAGCTCTCTGGCCTGGGCTGTAACTTGCCAAATGGGCTGGAGAAATGTCTTCAACTTGCCTTAGCGGGTGCTGCCCAGATCTAGGGGCTGTGCAGAGTTGAGCGTCAGACAGTGAGAGAAGGGAGCTGGGTTGACTTGGCAAACGAGGAGAGAAGACACCATAGGGAACCAGGGCATAGGGCCAGGGAATGGAAGATGCAGTGAGGTGCACATTAAAGCCAGTTAGCAGGAGGGCAGGTCCAGGTGAGCCTAGGCTTGCTGCCAGTGACCAGCTCTCATGTGCCTGGCTCTCCTTGGCAACGGGTAGGGCAGGCTTGAGCCATTTCAAGGCCTGGGAAGAGGGCTGCCATTATCCGCTCTTTGGCTGGTCCCACCATTCCCTACTCTTAGCTTCTGTACATTCCAGACCTACTTTGGTGAGTCTGACATGAGGTCATCAAGGCAACAGCCAACTCTGTGATTCCCCCATGTTTGTAAGTGACGGATCTGTGAGTCAGGGGTATCAAAGATCTTGTCCAAGTTTGCAGAACTAGAAAGTGAAAAAGCTGGCATCAACTGTAAAAATTCCTTCCGTTTCTCCACGCTGCTTGATTCCCTGTTTGAAGCCAGGTGGAGTGGGATTTGGAGCATAGGATTTGGAGTCAGACAAATCTGGTAGTGAATTTTGACTTTACAGCTTATTAGCTACACATTTCCACTCTCCGTGTTTTTCTGCTGTACCAAACTCCTTTGATTTGTCTTTACTCTTTGTGGTCTGCTTTACACAAGTAAACACAACAGAATTCACTGCTCCTTGGTGCTTGAACGTCTGGTCCCTGTTTGTCACCCTGAGTTCATAGCCTGACAGCACGGCTGTCCTGCAAGGGAAGCCTGGGAGGACCTCATTATTCCCACAGAATGACTTTTACCTGGTGGGATCTGGGCTGTCAATAATGCAGATGTGTGATAAGGAGCATTTTCCAAGTGAGAACTTGGAGGCTGTAAAAACCAAATGGAATGATTAGGGAGGCGCTGGACTATGGGAGTGTTTTCCTTGAACAAGTCTTTTAACCTTGCTGAGAAGCCAACCCTCTCTCAGCCACTGACAGCCTTTTCAGAACAGAGAAAACAAGCTAAGTTCTTTTTAATGTATATTAAATTGAGCCCATCAACCTTGACAAGGTCCCTTTAAGTAGATGTTCTCTAAGAGAACAGTGTACCCAGAAGACACACTGCTTGGAAGGCTGTGTAGACGGCATTCCTCCCACAATTTGGGCTGAACAAAATCTCACTTTCTTCTCCCATTTTCCTTCCTTTCTTCCTCCTTTAACAAGAACTGTCATTTATTAATAATCACATGGGCTCAAACCTGTGCCCAGCACTTAGGTGTATTCTCTGACACTCCTGTGAAATGGGTTTTACTTTATCCTCATCTCACAGCAGAGGGAAGCAAGGATCCAAGAAGTCGTGTGTCACAGTCGATGGCTTCCAACAGGTGAGTCTGACTTCTATGCTTAGGGTCTTAGTATCTTTGGATATCGTTATCTGCACAAATCGAACTATTTTCATTTGCTGTGTGCTCCTCCAGGCTTGGCCCACACATATTTACATAATTGTGACTTTACGTAATTGTGACTTTAATTATGATAGAGCTGTAGTTAGAGTTAGTATTCTTTTAAGTTTCATTTTTATCAAAGCAATATTTTAAAAAATCAAATAGTGTAAAATATATTCCTTAGACAACACAAAGCCCTGTCCTTACTCTGTCTCTTCCAGCTGTTGCTCCTGGCATTGATCTCCAGATTGCTAAATACTACATTCATGTGGCTACTTCTTGCTTTATCAGTTTTAAATACTGACCTCCTTGGGCAGTAGATGAGAATGGGCTCTCTCTCCCTTCACTTCCCTTTCACACCCAGCATAGTTATGTTACACTGTTATCCTTAAGTCATAAATATGTCTATCATGACTTTGTGCCTCCTTTCTTATATTATACTTTTTTTTTCCATAAAGACACTTGCCTTTTCATTTGTATACTTTCCTTTAATCTGGCTCTAATTTCTTCTACATGTTGTAACATCTCTGTCATTCACCTATTACTAATTATTCTATAAACTCAAACACATCAATTCCATTTTTTTCCCCTGGAGATTATCCCTTTGGAACCATCTGTCCTCCTGCTCCAGTCTAAATTGGTTGCTTTCCAGGGTGGCTGCACAGCTGATGTATGGGGTCTTCTTTTGATCCTGGGAAGTGCTTCCATAGTTCTCTTGTGTTGGTTTCTCCATTTCCTGCAGCCCATTGCTTTCAATGATGTGATTTCATTTTCAATTTACTTTGCTAAGAAAGGATGTATAAGTTAAATTTTTTTTCAGTTTTTGATTATCTAATTACTCACTTAAACTTTCATGACAGTTTGGCTAGGTATAAATTTCTAGTTTGAAAATGATTTTCTTTCAGAATATTAAGAGCAATTCTCCATTGTCATCCATCTTTTGATTTTACCATTAAGTCTGAGGCCAATTTGATTCCAAGTTCTTTGTGACTTTTCACTCTCCCTACAAACTTTAGGATAGTCTCTTTATTCTTTGAGTTTAGAAATTTTATGATGATGTGATTCAGTACAGGCCTTTTTGCATGCATGGCACTCAGAACTTGAGTCCTTTTAATTGGAGACACTTGTTTTTAGTTCTGGGAAATTTTTCTTGTCTCAGGCTGATTTATGGTGGGAAGATTCTCCAAAGTTTGACCTAGTCTGTTTCGTTCACTATGGAAGAAAGGAAATTGATTGTTTGCTGAACAACTACTATGTGTCAGGCATTGAAATAGAGACTTTACATGTGCTATTTATTTTATCCTTAAAGAAAACCTCCAAGACAGCTATTAACATCACCATCTTATAAGTGAGACCTCTGTGACTCAGAGCAGTTGAAAAATTTGTCCACAGATGCTTAGCTACTGAACGTCACCGTCAGAATTCAATCCAAGTCTGGACAACTCAGTCCCCTAGATAAACAATGGCCTAACTGTGCATTTTAGAACACCAGCGTCTTATATGTTTCTGTAATCTCGTATGTTTTGGAAATGCTGGGATAAATATATATCTCGGTTACAGGATTTCTCAAAGGTGTTGCTATCTTAATGTGCATTGTGAGTCTCTAAGTAGGAGACGGTGTAATGCATCATTCCTCACAGTAGATCGATGTGCTATTGAAGCTATGCCTTGAGTGGTGGATGGAATTTGAACATGAGACTTTAAGTCTGGTTGCTGGCTGGTTGGCCACAGGGCCAGCCGACTGCCTACTACCTTGCTCACCTCCATTCTGTTCCTCCCTCTTTCACTACCCCCCTGGCCCACCTTGCTCAATGGGCACCAATCACAGTGCCTTTTATTTTCAGGTTCTTAATTACTTAATGGCTATACTGACTGTCATTCATATCAGTGTAAGCTCCTTCCTGCTTTGGGAATTTCTAGCACAGCGCTCTCTTTGCCTGGACTACTCTTCACATCCCTCACCTAACTCACACTTACTCATCTTCCAGCCTAAAGGTAGCTACCTAGAGGAAAACATCCCTAAACATTCTAACTAGGTTAGGTCTCCCGGCATTATGCTCTCAAAGTACAATATTACACTTCTATATCATATCAATCACAACATGTATCATTTGCACGTGGTAGGCAACATATCAATTGCAAGCATATAATTATATGTCTTTTGGTTTGTCTATTGTCTCCTTTCTGTAGACTCCAAGTTCCTTCTGGGGCAGGGACTATGTCTGTTTTGCTTATTACCATATGCCTGGAGCAGAGGATGGTGCCTAATACATGCTAAGTGCTCAGTAAACATTTGTTGAGTGACTGCATGAATGATCAAAGAGATGAATGAAAAAGGCTTTGTCATCATCATTAATGATGGTGCTAATTAATGAATTTTGCTTAAAATGGCGGCTCTTGTTAGAATTTCAACACCCAATGCTGCTTCACATTAAGTCTACAATGAGACAAGGAAATAATGCAAAAAACAGCCTCAAATGTGATGAATACTCCATGAAACAAAATCCTAACCCAAAAAAAAATTTGTTTCTGTTCTGTGCATGAATTATTTTGCCAACAGGTATCTCAGTGTGAGACTGCCTTCACCCCCAAAATACCCAGCCTCAAAAGCATATTCAAGCAGTTCTTCATGACTCCTGTAAATCAAGCTCTCATCAGTGAGCCAGGGGAGCAAATGAATATTCTCTTTTAAAGAGTGAAAAAGCAAATGCTTGGAATAAAAAAAATCAGGTTAGATCTTTGTAAGGACTCATTTTCCAGCCTTGGCTGGCTGAGCAGGTAAGCCTGACCCAGAGTCCTGGGCCAATGCTTTCATCTCCCATGGGATTTTCTGACCACTGAGATGGGATATTCTGATAGCTGTGCCTTCTATTTTACCATGGAGGACTTCTGGGAAGACCAAATAGCATAATATCTCCACAGGCATCTAGCACAATGCCTGTCCATGCAATAAAGCCTAGTTCACTTGTCCTTCCTATTCCTCATCTGCCTTGCTCTGCCTTTAATATATTGATTTATTAATTAGCTCTTGCTGTGGGTACCTCTGCCCTAGACAGTGGACACTTTAAGGGTAATGATAACATCTTATTCATCTCTGAATCTCTAGCCTTCCTACAATGCCTGGCACACAGGGATCACTCAATAAATGTCTGTTGATGAAGGAGTGAAGGCTCCCATCCACAGTCCTGCAGAGTGAGTGTGGGATCTTTTATTATTCCCCATTACTCAGTAGAAGAAACTGAAGCTCAGATAGTTCATGTGACTTACTTGTCTCAGGACCCAACCGATGATCCCCAGCCTGTACAAACTCTCACTTAAGGATGGCATTCAAAGCCCTTGCTATGGTCTAAATGTGCACACCTGCCCCCAAATTCATATGGAGAAATCCTAACCCCCAAGGTTATGCTATTAGGAGGGTGGCCTTTGAGAGGTGATTGGGTCGTGATCTTGGAGCCCACGTGATGGGATTAGTGCCCTTGTAAAGGAGGCCCTTAAAGCTGCCTTGCCTTTCCCACTGTGTGAGGATGTAGGACACATAAGAAGGAGCTTCCTATGAACCAGGAATCCAGCCCTCAACAGGCACTGATTTTGCTGGTGCCTTTATCTTGGACTTCCCAGCCTCCAGAGCTGTGAGAAATAAATTTCTGTTGCTTATAAGCCCCTCGGTGTAAGGCATTTGTGACCTGTGCGACCTGGCTGCCGCCCACCATTCCAGCATTTTCTCCTGCAGCTCCTCATCTCACTGCTTATTCTCTAGTAACGCAGAAGGCATGTGGCTCCCTTGTGCCGACTGATTGAATAGATGCTGAATGAATGCTTTTTTCCGCCTGGACCTTTGTTCATTGAGTCCTCTCAGTATTTGCCTTTCAGAATGCTGTTTTGAGGCACCCCTGCCCCCTGGGAGCCTTCTGTGGGTAGCCCTTCCCTGCTCTGAGGGGGGTGTCCCCCGTTCTATGCACTTACAGTGCCCTGTGCTCACCAAAGCCCTTGTGATATTGCACACGGTTGTTTACTCGTCTGTCTCCCTGGCTGAACTGTGAGCTCTTCCAGGGTAGGGGCCAGGGCCACCTGAGGTTGACACAAGGCACGTTGTAGACTAGAACTCAAATGTTTGTAAGAGCAACCAAGAATGCGCTTGAGGTCCCAGCCTGGTGCTCCCAGTTGAGTACTCTTTCCCAGATACCATTCTGCTCCACGGATCACATACTATGAGCATCGGGAGAAAAAAAATAGATCAAATGACAGCACAAACCCAAATTGGCAGCCATCCTCAAGACGCTGAGAGGCCGCCCATCTGCTCTCCTCGCGTTCTAAATCCACAGTTGTGCCCTCCATGCTGAGAGAGCCGGCAGCAGCTGGCCCCCTGCTTTGAGTGAGGAGAGGAACGATTTATTACAAAGGGGCCTCGCTAAATCAATCTTTGAATCAGCCCCTGCCTCTAGGAGCACAGGCAGCTTGCGGGTGCTGTCTTCGGCACACTGCTGCTGCCTCTGCTTTCCAGCTGCGTGCAGCCGGGGCCTCACCAGGCCTCGACGAAGATGCCTGATATTCATTTCCAGGAGCAATTTTGGGAAATCAGATATGAGAACATTTGATTCCCTTCAAAACAGATGGGTACACTGCTAGCATGTCCCAGGGCCACGGCCTCCATGGCTAGCTGGCATCTGGGTGATATCCATGGTTCTGAGAGATGGTTTCTGGCCAATGAGGTCTCTTATGGAAACGAGTTTCCATAGCTGATACCTCTGATTATCAAATGACGTCTCTGACAGCCACATCTGGGGACACCTCTTCTTTGGGAATCATTTAGAATATTCCTATTCTCAGATTTGGAGCTTGCAGGTTGGACTTGTGATCCAGTCCTCTGTAATACGTTAGCCTGAAGTCAGAGGTGGAAGTCAGTCCCAGTGGGCTGACATGGATCTTTTCCAGAAGTCAGACCCGCTCTGCTTGGAGCCTAGGCTGATGGTGTTGGCCTCTGTACTCCTGCATTGCACACGTGATCCTGCCCTCTGGACGGTGCTGATTAAAGTATTCAAGAGCAGCCGATCCACGGGCTTGTGGGTGACCCACCACGTGATCTGATGCACAAAGATGAGTTGGGCCAACAACATTTACTGTCTTGAGAATGTGAACTGAGAGTCCTCCAGGGAATGAGAGGGTGTAGTGATGAGAGCTGAAGCCAAAAGTTCAGATGGAGAAACCGGAGGGGTATGCGGCAGTGAGTGAGCAGAAGACATGGTGTGGAGACCGGTGTGTGGGGTCAGTGGGAAGGGAAGAGGGGAAGAGATGTGCAGGGAAGGGAGACATCTTGATGAGAAAGCACGCAGAGCCCTGCAGGCCTTCAGGCTGCACTTCAGTTCTTATTTTCACAGGTAACTGAAGGGAGGTATGTTCTTTGAATCACAAAAGCCCCATTCATGCCCTTGCTCTTAAAAGCTCAACTAAGCCCTGGGCTAATTGCTAGGGGCGGGGCTGGGATGATTGGGGTAATGTCCTTTCTCCTAAGGCGCTCACAGTCCTGTGGGAGAGAGAAATGGGTACCAGGACAAGGACACAGCTCAGCAACCGGTGGTGAAATGCATCGAGATAAAACGTGACATGGAAATGGGAGGAGCACCTGAATTTGCTGCAAGAAGTCAAGGCAAGCTTTCCAGCCAGGCTGAGGTGGGTCCAGATTCTAGGAAGATGAAACGGATTGTGTAAAAGGCTGAGGGGGAGCGTGGCATGCCTTAAGATCTGCAAGACACTTGAGAGTGCAAGAAAATGAAATTCCACTGAATATTCCTTCAGAGGAGAAAGTGCACTAATAGGTAGTCATGATGAGAAGGTGAATATTACATTAGGCATCAGTGAGTTAGTCTTCGGATGCAAAAATTATAAAATGATGAAGGACCTTAGAGACCATCTAGTCCAACTACCTTATTTTACCAGTGAGAAAACTGAGGCCCAGAGAAGGGAAATTGTCTTCATGCTTCCTGAAGCTTCCTGAAATTTCCCAAGGACGTTGGTGCAGGGCAGGGACAAGATGCAGGACTCCTGAGTGCTGGTCCCAGCCTCTACCTGAAGGACAGGTAGTTGGAGTGATGCAGTGGCTTTTCCATTTCCATTTTCCTGATGCTTCACGGAGGGGAAGGAAAATCCAGCTAACTGCTCCTGAGCAGAAGCAGGGACCCCAGGGCAGCGCACAGTGACAGAGCACGCATTTATTCTATGAATAAAAGAATAAATGAATGCTTGGCTCCAGTGCTTGCCGCCAACCTGCAATGCCTTCTTTATATTCTCAAATCCTGCTTTCCCCTCAGGATTTGTTTCGTCTCCCTTTTGCTGCAGGAAGCCTTCTGTGAGCACCCAGCACCCACAGTTTAGGGGCTCCCTCCCTCTCCCGTGGCCCCACAGGCTGTGCCATTTGCTGGGCACTCACAGTCCCTGTTTGTTTCATGAGTGTCCTGCTCATCTACGGAGTTAGTTGACCAAATGGAAACTGTTGCCCTGGGGAGGGGCTACTTTTCATACTTTCTCATACCCTACAACACCTAGTCCTGTGCCTGGCACAAAGAAACACTGATGAATTATTTTAGGTTTTGCAAAATGATCTTTTCTGCCTTCCAAAGCTACTTGGACTTATTATCGTTGTCTAGTTTCTACCTCCCGCCAGAGTTTCCCCATGTTTTCTGAACACTGAATGCTAATTTTAACATCACTTTATATTCATATGGAGCTTCATAGTTGACAAATACTCTCCCACATATGCAGAGACCAGAGGTCAGAAAAGTTAAGGTTTTGGGGTGATGCTGGTCAAAGGGATAGATAAGTTCAAGGTCACAGTTATGTGGACTGAGGGCTCACAGAAGGTGAAGAACCACTGATTTAAACATCTTCAGGTAGTAGGAGCGCGGGCTCTAAAGGGGTGCTCTCTATGATCAAAGTGGACGAGACTAAAAATCTTTCACCTCTGGCAGTCTGTGACCGCGCAATAGTTACTATGTGGGCTTTGTACTCACTGCCCTGATATTGTGCCCATCTGTTTGCTGTGATTTGGCAGATAATGACATGCTTATTCCCATTCTCTGATAAATTTCAAAATATCTCTTTTGCTTTTCTTTTTTCTCACATCCTCCACCTATTAGGTTGGTGCAAAAGTAATTGCTATTTTAGCACTGTTGAAATTTGCTGTTTGATATTGGAATACATTCTTAAATAAATGTAGTTATGTTATACATCATTTTAATGTGCATTTCTCACTTTGTATTCTGCTAATGAGTTATTACTTGCTGTTTATTTTATATTTATTCTAGACTGGAAATGATGTTAGACAAAAATCAAATGCAAGCGATTTTCTTATTTGAGTTCAAAATGGGTCGTAAAGCAGTGGAGAGAAATCGCAACATCAACAATGCATTTGGTCCAGGAACTGCTAACGTATGTACAGTACAATGGTGGTTCAAGAAATTTTGCAAAGGCGATGAGAGCCTTGAAGATGAGGAGCACAGTGGCTGGCCATCAGAAGTTGACAAGGATCAGTTGAGAGAGCAATCACAGAAGCTGATCCTCTTACAACTACATGAGAAGTTGCCGAAGAACCCAGCATTGACCAGTTGATAGTCATTCGGCATTTGAAGCAAATTGGAAAGGTGAAAAAGCTTCACAAGTGGGTGCCTCATGAGCTGACCGAAAATTAAAAAAAAAAACAAAAATCCAAAAAAACTTGTTTTGAAGTGTTGTCTTCTCCTATTGTACACAATGAACCATTTCTTGATTGGACTGTGACATGTGACAAAAGGTGGATTTTATGTGGCAACCAGTGATGACTAGCTCAGTGGTTGGACTGAGAAGAAGCTCCAAAGCACTTCCCGCAGCCAAAAAAAGGTCATGGTCACTGTTTGGTGGTCTGTTGCTGGTCTGATCCACTACAGCTTTCTGAATCTCAGTAAAACCATTACATCTGAGAAGTATGGTCAGTAAATCGATGAGATTCACCAAAAACTGCAGCGCCTACAGCCAGCATTGGTCAACAGAAAGGGCCCTATTCTCTAAGACAACCCCCAACCGCACATCACAAACCAATGCTTCAAAAGTTGAACGAATTGGGGTACAAAGTTTTGCCTCATCTGCCATATTCACCTGACCTCTTGCCAGTCGACTACCACTTCCTCAAGCATCTCAACAACTTTTTGCAGGGAAAATGCTTCCACAACCAGCAGGATGCAGAAAATGCTTTCCAA
>CAUYSK010092663.1:0-65823 GCA_963575035.1 Avahi laniger | reverse complement strand
TTTTTACATTCTTGGGATGCTTCACTTAGTAGAATGGGCTCTGGCTCTATCCAGGATAATACAAGAGGTGCTAGATCACCATTGGTTTTGTGGCTGAGTAGAACTCCACAGTATACATATACCACATTTTATTAATCCACTCATGTATTGATGGGCACTTGGATTGTTTCTACATCTTTGTAATTGTGAATTGTGCTGCTATAACCATTCTAGTGCAGATGTTTTTTTACAGGATGTCTTTTGTTCCTTTGGGTAGATGCCCAGTAAGATGGGATTGCTGAGTCAAATGCTAGCTCTACTTGTAGCTCTTTGAGGTATTTCCATATTAATTTTATTTTTAATGTTGAAATCTTCCAAATGCATACTGAATACAGAATAATTGATAGACCGTCTCGTATCAGGTAAGATTGAACACAAGTTAATATTTTCACAATTGCCACAAACTGTTCTCAAAATTTTTTATTTTGAAAAGTTCGGAACTACAGAGAAGTTGAAAAATAGTCTATGTCTTTACTTGAATTCACCCATTTTAACATTTTGCCACATTTGCTTTATCATACAACACACACACACATGCTTCTATTTAGATCTATATATACTTCAAGTTAATTTTTGCAATGTCAGGAAAGGGACAATGTTAATTTTCCCATATGGATATTGGGTTTTTTTTTTTTTTTTGAGACAGAGTCTCACTTTGTTGCCCTGGCTAGAGTGAGTGCCGTGGCGTCAGCCTAGCTCACAGCAACCTCAGACTCCTGGGCTCAAACGATCCTCCTGCCTCAACCTCCCAAGTAGCTGGGACTACAGGCATGCGCCACCATGCCCGGCTAATTTTTTCTGTATATTTTTAGCTGTCCAATTAATTTCTTTCTATTTTTGGTAGAGACGGATTGGGTTTTTTTAGTAAGACTTTTGGGGAAAAAAATGTTTACTCAATTGTATTACTTTGATACCCATATCAAAAACAAACTGACCATATCTCAGTTGGTTCATTCGTAGACTTTCTGGTTTGCTTCATTTATCAATATACATATTCTTATGCCAATACCACACTGTCTTAATTACTGTAGGCTTATAATAAATCTGGAAATCAGATACAGTTAGTCCTCTAATTTTTTCAAAGATGTTTTGGCTGCTCTAAGTCCTTTGTTTTTCTGTATATAATGTAGATTTATCTTTCAATTTCTATAAACACATGCCGAGATTATATTTGGGATCATTTAAAATCTGTAAATCAGTTTGGGAAAAATCAGTAGCTTAATACTGTTTAGTCTTCCAGCCCATGAACAATTGTGTAACTCTTTAATTATTTAGGCTATCTGTAATTTTTCTACAATTTTTTTGTTTTTGTAGTATGTCTTATAGACATTTTGTTATATTTATCTTTATGACTTTTAACTATATAATAAATAGAATTATTTTTAAATTTAATTTTCCAATTTTTAATTGTAATATTAGTTTAGGAATTCTAATTCGGTAATATAATTTATGTTTGCATATTGATCTTGTATCCTGCAACGATACGAAATTCATGTACTTTTAGCCGTTTTTTGTTGATTACTTAAGGTTTACTAATGTAAAAACTTGTATCATCTCTGAAAAACCAGTTTCACTGTTTTCTCTAATATTTATGCTATATATATATATATATATATATATATATATATATGTTTTTCTTCTCATCTTTTTGGGCCTTATGTATATGTTTTCGCTCATCTTATTATGCCTGTCAGGAAAACAGAACAATGTTGAATGTGTGATGAGAATGGAATATTTACCATGTTTCAGATCATAGGCAGAGAGCCTTTAGTTATTCATCGTTAACTATGATAGCAGATGAAGATTTTTCGTAGAAATGTCTTTTATCATGTAAAGGAAGTTCCCTTCTTTTCCTAGTATTCTAAGTTTTTGTCATAAACGAGTCATTTTCTCAAATGACTTTTTAATCTATTAAGATAATTATATACTCATTTTTTTTATTTTACCAATATATTGAATTACATTGATTTTCAAATGTTAAGACAACCTGATGTTCCTAGAAGAAACCCATTTGGTTATGACATGTTATCCTTTTTATAGATTGCTGACTTCAATTTGTAAATATTTTATTATAGAATTTTGCATCTATTTCATGAGAGAGATTATTTTGCAGTTTTCTGTTTGTTAAACTTGTTTTTATTTCTATAGTATTTTAAGTCACAAATGGAATTTATTTTCATTCTGTCATTTTTATCAACATCACAGAAAAACTCAGAGCCTTAAATACATATCAGTGCTTTAACTATATTTAATAAATTCTGATATGCATTGTTTTGAGTTTTCATTATTTTTTTTTTTTTTTTGGAAATTCTGCAGTTTTGTTGTGTATTTTCTCTTTGATCCGAAAGGTATATAATAAAGTTTTTAAATTCCCAGGTGGACAAGGCTTTTTTTTCTTTTTAAGTATAATCTTTTGTCTTACCATTTCTTGATCAGAGAATCTGGTTTGTAAGAGTTTTACTTCATGGAATTTTGGGGGTTTCCTAATACATATTCTCAGTTTTTGTGAAGTGTTTCATGTGTAGTTAAGAATAAAGTTCATTTTTCATGAATAGGGTAGTTTATGTTTCTCTACTGAGTATGCCTTTAAGACTTCTATGTACTAACTCAACTTTTATCTAGTCGATGTGAATTGAAACTGAAAGTGATGTTATGTGTCAAGTCTCTATTTTTAGTGTGCTTCCACTTCTTTATGCATTTTCTGTTGTTTCTGCCCTACAAAATTGGTGGCCGTGTTTTCAGTGCACAGACCTCCTGTTATGTCTTCACCGTGAATCCTGCCCTTCATCATGTAAAGTTTTCATAGTCACACATAATGCTTTCGGATCTCAGTTATACTTTGTCTAGTAAGATTTTTATCCTTAATTTTTCTTTCTTACTTTTTCAATAATGTACTAAGTCTACTCGTATTTACTATTATGATTCAAGCTTATCGTTTTATCTTTATTTTAGATTTTTAAAAAATTTGCGGTATTCCTTTTTGTGTATTTCCTTAGCTTCTCCTAGTGTTTTTTGTTGATGTTTAAGTTAGATGCTGAAATCAAAACCACAAGGTATCACCTCACACTTATTAGGATGGCTATTATCACAAAAACAAAAGTTAGTGACTGTTGGTAAGAATGTGGAGAAAAGCAAAACCTTGTTCACTATTGGTGGGTATATAAAGTTGTACAGCCATTATGAAAAACAATATTGAGGTTCCTTAAAAAATCAAAATAGAACTACTACATGATCCACCAATCTTATTTCTGAGTATGTACCTGAAAGGTTATGAAATCAATATCTCAGAGATATCTGCACTCCCGTGTTCATTGTAGCATTATTCACAATAGCCAATACATGGAAACAACCTAAATATCCATCAATGATAAATGAATAAAGAAAATGTGGTATATGTATATGTGGTGTTTGTATATGTATATATACACAGTGGAATATTATTCAGCTATAAAAATGAAGGAAATCCTGCAATTTTTGACAACATAGATGAACCTAGAGGGCATTTTGCTAAATGAAATAAGTCAGAGAAATTCAAATACTGTATGATCTCACTTCTATGTGGAATCTAAAAGTGTCAAACTCATAGAAACAGTGGAATGGTGATTGTCAGGAGCTGGTGAGTTGGGGTAAATGGGGAGATGTTGGTCAAAGACTACACACTTTTACTTACAAGGTGATTAAGTTCTGTGGATCTAACCTACACTATGGGGAAAACAGTTAATAATACTGTATTGTGTACTCGAAACTCGCTAAGAGAGTAGATCTTAAATGTTCTTACCACACACAAAAAGGTAACTATGTAAGGTGATGTATGTGTTAACTAACTTGATTGTGATAATAATTCCACAATACATAAATGTATCAAATCATCACATTGTACACCATAAATATATATAATTTTTCAGTCATACCTCAGTAAAGCCAAAAAATAGATTTAGAGAAGGCAGGCATGGACAAAACAGAATTTCCACTTCTGCAAGGGAAATATTAGTCAGCAACTAGAAATTACAATACGGCTAAAGTAAGTACTTCATAGTGCAAAGTGCCATGGGAATACACAGGGGGTGAATCAATTTTTTTCAATCTTAAAATCAAGAAAAAATATCAAGGTGTTTTAGAGCAGTTGAGAAATTTAAAAATATAGACCTTTTCAAGAGAGAAATAGTTTGTCTTGCATCATCAAAGTTTGTTACACACCTGTTGATGAGATTTCCTCAGAGATAATTAATCAATGACACCTTGATTAACAAATCCTTCGGAATGAAACTTATTTTATAGAAATCTTGTGTTAGAGAAACCAAGATATACTTTAATCTGATAATGCTGAAATATAAGTGCATAACTTCTCTTTTTCCAAACAGTTGAAGAACTGTCACAAAAGTACGTCTCAATGTACACTTGATTTTCTCTATATCTATATCATTTCTGGATGCAGAACCTGACTTCATTCTGAGTCAGGACATAATTTTTCTTTTCTTGCAAGTAACACAACAAGAAAGTAACTCTTAGCTATTTTAGATGATACTGTATCTCAATTTGCCTGGAAAAAGGGTCTTGGTTTATCCATGTTGTCCTGCCCATTTGCCTAAAAGTACCTTGGTTTGAAACATACAAGGTCCTCATTGCTATTACACTTGAGAATTGAATACTTGGTCCTTTACACTTCAAGTGAATTTTTTTTTCAATGAAAAGCATCAAATAGATTTTAGCTTTTAATGTTTTACTTCTAAAAGACTTAGTGTCCATGATAAAGGAGGTTTAGGCATTGATGAGGGGATGGGAGATGTCAGGGTTGGGGATTCAGAAAGCTGTGGCTCCCTCAGTTTTTCAGGAGCCTGTTTACTGGAGCTGTTAGGGAAGAAGAAAAGTCCATGTCCCTTCTTCAATTTCTTGATCTTATCCTGGCAAAATTCCCAAGCTAAATCTTCGCTTTAGTATGTTGTCTTTATCTTCTCTATCACTTCCCTGTCCAGGCATAGATTACAATTGTCATTGGCTGCTCTTTATATCTATCAAAGAATTTCCGATAAAATATTAATACATGGCTAGAACTTATTTTCTCTCTCCTTGCCTCTGAATACAAGCTCAACAGGAAAGAAATTTTGTTTTATTAACCAAAATATCTGTAGCATATAGAACAGTGCCTGGCTGAAACATATTTGCTGATGAATGGAAAGGCATTTCTTAATTGTTCATAATGTGTTCAGCCATATGTCAAAAGTAAGGAGCACAGATATTAGGTCTAGTCCTACTCATTGGAAGTCTTGTAGATAACTGAAGAGGTAATGATATAAAGCCGGCTTTTGTACTAAGAGTTATGTCAGGTGTTAAATAGTCTAATAGTGCCACAGAAGATCAAAGGAAAGAAATGTCAACAGGGCTAGAATCAGGGAAGTTATGGTGTGTTGGTCTTGACTTTGATGTTCTGAATAAATATATTTGCATATTGAGAGAGAAGAAAAAGAATACACACCAACTGAAAGGGAAAGAAAAAAATCAACCAATTCTTTCAGATGAGAAAGCACAGGAAGTATTTGAGACAATGAAATGTCTCAAAATGAGTAAAACAGAATGCAATATGAAAAACACCCATTTTGGTAATTTTCCTCAGTTTAACAGGAAACTAACTTTACCCAAACATAAAGGCAATAAAAAAGTAGTAATATATTTTGTGAAAAATAAATTGATAGATAATATTCTTGTATTATACATAGTTTTATGTTTTACATTCCAGTCTCCTACTTCATTCATTTTTCTTAGTCCTTTGCTTATACTTTCTAGTGATGAACACGAGTGGCCTCCAAACTTCCTGCAGATACAAACAGTGGCTCAGTAACCATTTTTTGTACCTGTCACTTCGTATGGATTCTGTAAGAATTTTCTGGGATATAGATTCAGAAGTAAAGTCATTGGGTCATAGGTCATACCCCATACTTAATTCTACCCAGAGCTGCTGGAAATAGAGGGCTTTCTGGACTGGCTCTACTGTTCAGACTGCCACCCACAGTACACAATAGTCTCCATCTCTTCACATTCTTTCTAACGGTATTTCCCATCTTTTTGAATTTTTGAGTTTCTGATGGGTTTAAATTCATATCTCATTGTTTGAAGTAAATAATGTATTTTAAGGGAAACATTTTTATTATAAAAACTATTATCACATTTAACTACTTTTTAATTTATTACCATCTAGACAGCACACAAACATTAATTTTTCTCAATCATTGTTGGTAGTTTGAACAAAAAATTTAATGTAAATGTTTTAGCTTTGAAGGTACTATGGTAGAATTGGAAATGTCTCATATCAGGAGAGACAAACCACTTTAATTGAGCTAAGAAAAAGAGGCAATTTGATGTATCACTTTTTGTATAAACAGTGACATCTAGAGCTGCCATTAGAATTACATAATATGTGAATAAGTTAAAGGTTATCATGTGTTGCAGATTTAATGGATTGCAATAGAATTATAGCAAATGACCCTTGCGGGTTCTTTAAACTTGATCGATCACAACGTAATTGTTAAGGCGGAATAGCAATTAATTTTCATTAAGGAGGTAGGTCATTTATGCTTGTTGTTAGGGGAAATGGCTAAGTTGTGATATAAGAAATTTAATAGTTTTCTACAATTAAAAACCTTCACTTAATTTCCTGATTTCATATGGCAAGGGAAGCTATTGTAAAACTTTCAGCCTTTCTCCATATAAAATTGATATAATGACATACAAGTAAGAAAGTGAAAACAATAGCGTATGTGTGTGCCTGTGTGCGTATGATGAGTAGCAGAAATACAGCCTGTACAAAATATATTTTAGGGTTAAAGGAAGACTGAGTTGACACAAACATTTGTTAGATTGGCTTCACTGACAGGTTAACATACCTGTACATATTTTACAATGTTTTTCAACTCACTTTTTACTTTTAAAATAAATTAGGACATCTCTGGACTTCTTAAGAATAGAATTAAAAAAGAAAAACACTTAAATTTTCAAAATTGACATGAATGTTCAGGAATTCAATATTGTCACTGTCACACATCTATTTAATGAGAAACAAAAAAAATTATATACTTTCTTCAAACCTTTTATCTTCTTTCTCTAGACTAGGAGCTGTCAAAGTATAGTGAGTGTAAAATACAGAAAAGTTAGTTAGGATGAAATTTGCTGGACTCCAGCCCTAAGATAATTATTCAGCAGGTTTAGGTCAGGGCTTAGGACTACATTTTAAACTTGCATGGTAGCTGATTCTATGGATGTTTCTGGATACATAACTCCCCTAGATTTTGTCATACATACTTTTTTGTGTAAATAAACAAAAATCTATTGTGGACATGTTTTGTAATCTGCATTTTATCATTTAAGCATGTATTGTGATTCTTTCCATGCCAATTAATATACTTATATAATTCTTTGTGGCAATATACATTTCTAATATATAAGTATATAATATTTTAATCAATTTTCAGTTGTTGATAAATTAGATCAATCCGTAGACATCAGGATTATTATATAAGCATACTTTCTCTCCTGAAGCTAATGGATTTCTAAAAGATCGATTATAACAAATAAGTTAAAAATCCTATGCTAAAATGAATAAATGCAATAATAAATCGACATTATTTTCTTTAGAAGCTTAGATAATTTTCTGTCTTAAAAGTACTTGATAAACAGCATTTGAATTTTTGGTATAAAATAAGCAAAATACTCTCATAATTTTTAAATATGTTAAAATGAAAAAGGAATGCGTTATTAAATACATCCCAAACCTTCAGTGTTCCTTGGTTCTTCATTTTACTCTCCAGGGAGTTTATTGTAAATTGCTTCATTACCTCTCTTCTTCTGCCATTCAGAGTAGGTAAAGGGGCAACCTTCCTTATTTTTTATTAGTGAAATAGATTTAAAGATTATAAGAAAAAGTAAACTTTTGCTCATTTTTTTCTTTTTTAACTTGTTACCTATGTTACTTACTTTATGATTATAAAATACCTAAATATGATTATAAAATATCTTCATGATATCAAGCATAATGATCACTTTAAAAATGAATGAACAAAAGCATAAATATTTGATAACTGACATTGTTAAAATTTTTCATGAGTCAAGGACTTTATAAAGTTTGTTTTAATGTTTTTATTTCCTGGATGCTGACTATGTGACTTTAGAAAAAGCACAGTGGTTACAATTAAATGTGAATTTGAATCGGAATCTGTGATACCAAATCTGGGATATTTAACTACGGAGTTAATTTACAAAGTACATTTGTATGAAAAATTTTCAAATGAAAAAAAATACAAAACTATACAACCAAGTTGAACAATACCATTGTAAACCAATATCTAATTATAAGTTTGATTAATTTTGAAGCATACTAAGATAATTTATCAACATTTACTCTAATGGATAATTTATGACAATTAAAATTAAAATTCTGAGTAAATATTTTAGAAATGCACTTATTTTTGTCTTATAAGTAAAAATGATGTGTTTTATCACATATAAGGCTATATATAAATTATGGGAAACTATATATGAAGAGGAACTCAAACTTTCCTATCACTGAGGCTAATAAATTTCCTAGTCCGGGTTTACAATAAAATTCTATACTTTTGATAACTAATCTATGGTAGAAAGTATATATTTCTAATTATTCAGTTTCAAGTTATTTCAAACTATTCAGTAAATTAGTAAAAAAAATTAATGAATTTATTTAATGCTAAATTATTAGTTTAATAAAAATCATTTATCATATAAAGTATCATAAAAGGGAGAATATGTAGCATGCCTATTAGTTTACATACATTCCCCTGCCAATTCTCTGGCTATAAATGTGTTGAAGGTAGCAAACTATCCTTATTTATCTATTAATATTTTGTATCACTGGTGCCTTAAGTGATATTTGGTTCCTGCTAGTTGTCCAATAATTGTTAGTTGAAATAAAGCTTAGGAATGCTTCTAAAGCATATACAAAACATTGTTATTGTGGTAAGTATCTATATTGACTTTCAATAAAACCTGAGAACATAACATGAAAATGCATATTATAGAAGGTGTTCTATGTTACAAGGGGAACTAATGACTTCCAGGTACATAGCTTCCTGGTCATGTAACTTGCTTTAGAAATAGAATTTAGAACACTTAGACAGATGAAATGATAGAATGTTCTTATATAATATCCTTTTAGATATTAATTCTCTAAATTAGAGTTTAACAGAGTCCTGACAGCAAGCAGTGCAAGGTTAAACTCGGTGATGAAAACATGAAGTGCATATTATTAGCCATATTGCTTGAAGATAATCTATATACCTTGAATATGAGAAAGTGAAAACAAAGCTAAGTGCTAGTAAAGAAAGTAAAGGAGCAGTGAAAGTGATTACAAGGGTTTTTATTTGGGAGGGAGTGGTGGGTAAAATCAAAATTATATTTATGAAAGGACTTCAGATTTACCTCTGGCACTAAAATAATTTTGCCTAACTCAGTGCGTACGACAAAGAAGCATTGTAGAAATAATTTCTGTCATAACTCAAAGCATGATGGAGCCTCAGGAATTTAGGTTCATCAATTGATGGGTCAAAGTAAAGATGCAGAAATCTAGCAGGATGGAATTTTCTTAGCAGCCATGTCTATTTCAAAAAAGAGAAAGTAAAAGAAGGAGGAAAGGGAGAAAGGGAAGGAAGAAAGATAGAAAAAGAAACTGACCAAAGTCAAGCAAGCACTAAGGATTCAAATATTGGTGGGATATCAGGGAAAGATTCTAGGTCTACAGGAAGAGGGGTGCTAATGCAATAGGTGGTAAAATGGAAAGAAAATGGAAGCAGAAACTCAATCCTGGGGATTGGACGAATGTAGAATGTGTTCAAGGTCTGTTTAAGGATTGTGCAATCATTTAGGGCTCACTGAATTCCAAAGAAAATTGGGGTGGAGACATTACAGAAATCATGGTAGGCGCAGGTGAATGCCAATAAGCTGGAGGCAATTTTAACATATTTTACTTCTGTCAGAGACTATAGGAGAAATTGGGAGGCTCTGAGCCTGTAGGTCGGGCACTAGAGGGTGTAAGTTGAAGAAGCCAGAGTAAAAAATTCAAGATAAACAAAAAACATATTGTCAATTTTATATTGAAAAATTCAAGAAATATTTCCCTGCCAGGCGCAGTGGCTCACGCCTGTAATCCTAGCACTCTGGGAGGCCGAAGAGGGAGGATTACTTGAGCTTAGGAGTTTGAGACCAGCCTGAGCAAGAGCCAGACCCTGTCTCTACTAAAAATAGAAAAATTAACCGGGCCTCGTGTTGTATGCCTGTATATGTATGTGTGTGTGTATATTTTCCTGTTTTCCCAATTGACTATAGAGTACATGAATTTCTGTGGTGATCTTAGTGGAGCTACATTCTTCCTGAAGGGCCTGTCAAGATGAAGTTTTGAAATGTACCACAGATAACTAGGTAAACTAACTTACCATGATATAAATTAGTATTGTTAGGTTGAACTCTGATTTTTATTATGAAACAGTTGATATGTTCACTGGAATATTATTTGCCAATTCATAGTAGTAAAATTAGTCAATGTTATTTAAGGAAGATAATTGACTTCCTTAAAGAATGTAATGAGTTGAAAAATAAAGCAATGGCTTTGGGGGAAAAATCTTTGTAAACATGCAATAGATTACTAAAATATATAGTGTATGAATCTTTACTACCTGTGTCCTGTTCCCCTAAGAAGTAAAAGAAATAGAAATGGGAAAGTAAAATTATATTTCATTGGAGAAAAATAAACATACTAGACAGGAATAAGGTATGAAAGACATATAAAGCAAAGGAAGGAGTGAGGAGGGAAAAAAGACATGAACCTGCTACTGAATGAGTTAGAGAAGAGAGTTTTTTTAAAAGTTAAAAAAAATATTGAGATAAATTTAAGAAATGCAGAAGAATAAGAAAGATGGACAGGAACAGGATTTTATGGACTCTCACTATAAGCTATTACTTGCATTCCTTTTGACATTCAATAGAATCTAAAAGAAATTTATAATACTGTTAACTTGCTGTTGGCCACTAAAGTGAAATAAAGCAGAGGGTTTTTCTCATTGGGCACACGTTATCAATCTGGTAACATTTGTTATTTTTTCCACTTGCAGGGCTATAGGATATTTATCTTGATTATATGAACATTTGTCAGGATATTTTTATATACAGTCATATGTCACTTAATGATGGCGATGTGTTCTGAGAAATGCATCCATTAGGAGATTTCATCGTAGTGCAAACTTCGTAGAGTGCATTTAAACAAATCTAGATGGTATAGCCCACCACGCACCTAGGCCATACGGTATACATGGTATAGCCTATTGTATCGTTCCCAGGCCACAAACCTGTACAGCACATTACTGTACTGAATACTGCAGGCAATTGTAACACAAGAGTATTTGTGTATCTAAACACAGCTAAACATAGAAAAGCTGCCCTGAAAATACAGCATTATAATCTTATGTGACCACCATTGTGCACATAGTCTGTCCTTGACTGAAACTCCTCACACAGTGCATGATTGTATTTGCAAGGTCAAAGCAAGTGTATAATAGCACACTCCTGTTTTACACCTCTGGAACTTAGAAGCAGTTAGGAAATGATTTTTACTCTGATTTTAATGTTTTCAAAATGCTTAGATTTCGAAGAAGAACTAAATAAAGTAATTTAACCGAGCAGACTCAGATTCACGAAATTGGATCAATTATGAACAACTTGTTCAATTAATCTGTCATTAAAAACAAATGAGTTCTATTTTAATTCAAAAATATAAAAAGCTTGGAAGTGGTCAGTCCTATTCTTACAACAATAAAAAGCTGAACAAACTGAAAATTAGTGGTTTTTCTTGGACCTCTCAGAAGTGTTTGCAGGACAAACTGCCACCCCAAAATCTGAAGAGACAGGTTAATACAGAGTCACGGCCAGAGCCTGCTTACCTGAAGCAGAAACCACTCGAGCTACCAATGGGTAGGAACATTGAAACTGCAATTTCGATGATTTCCTAGAAGCTGAGAGTGGATAAGGTTGACAGTGAGAAACATCTGGACTTGTAATCTGAAAGTGAGGAACACACTTTTGTGGATTTTACCTTTAGGAATCCCACTAGTTTCTCATAGTGAAGAGCCAAGAAAGAACTCCTCTTGGCTCTGCCTGAAGAGAAAAAGTAGTCACTGTGAAATAGGCCCAAGAATTCTCTGCAAACAAGGCTTACACTGCAAGGGACTTTATCAGAGCATTATCCCACCTGGAGAAAGGGCATTTCTCCAACTCCAGACCCAGCTAGATTTCCTTTTTGACCTAAGGAGGTAGGGAGAATCTTGAAAATGCTTGTGAACATCTCAGTCCAAGGACACAGACCTACCAAAAGATTGAGATTTATTCATAAGACTATAGAACATTTTCATCTTTCAAACCTTAGCAGAACACCACAGGGCACTGGTATAGTAAGAGAGGATTACAGTTGAAAGAGCTGTAAAATAGAGTTGTTCTGAGGAGAATCACTACTTAGGGAAACCCCAAAACAGAAGGGGAGATAGAAACAAGCACACTAGAGAAACTTGAAGGCTCTGGTACCTACGGCTACAACAAGCATTAAATACAGTGTGAATCTTAGGCAGATTAACAAAAATCTCACGCTAAAGTCCTGTTTACTTTAATTCTTATTGTGTACTATATCCCGTAGGGTTTCCAGTAACAAATTATAGGGCATAGCAAAAGACAGTAACACAGTCTGAGCAACAGAGTAAGCATGAATAGCAAACACAGATGTGATATAGATGTTGGAATTGATTGATTGGGATTGATTTGATTAATAGTTTAAGGCTTCTAATGAAAAGTAGACAATATGCAAGAACATACCGGTAATACAAGCAGATGGAAACTAAAAATCAAATGAAATACTATTAATAAAAATCAAAACCACTCTAAAGAAATGAAGAATGCCTTGGATGGGCCCATCAGTAGACTCAACAGGCTGAGAAAAGAAGCAATGAACTTGAAGTTAGGTAAATAGGAACCTCCAAAACTAAAATGCAAAAAGGAAAAAGAATGAGCAATAGAAACAAAACAGAGCATCCAAGAACTGTGGGACAAATTTAAAACGTAACACAGATGACAGGAATATCAGAAACATAGAGAAAGGAGCATATGAAATAGTTGAAGAAATAACAGAAGAAATTTTCTAAACTTAATGACTGATACAAAAGTTCAGGTTCTGGAACCTCAGAGTATACAAAACAGTATATTTTAAAAATCTAATATATAGATAAATGCATATATATGTACATATATGTGATATATATATAATATTCAAACTGGAAGGAATCGTCAATACTTTGTTGAAAGGAACATGCACTACATTTGAATTTGTATAGTGTTATTTCAGGTAAGAATTAGATTAGTTAAAAATGTATATTATCTAGTGAAATCACTAATTTTTTTTAAGGAAGTATAATTATATGCTAAGAGGTAAAATTACATCACATAAAATGCTACCTCAACCAGAGAAACAGATAAAGAGGACAAAATAGAAAAAAATGTGATGAATACCTGGAAGATCATAGCAAACATAGTAGATAATTTATATATTGATAACACCTTAATTTATTTAATCCAATTATATTAATTATACTTTAAATACATCAATTGATTACAGATTTGTCTGAGTGGATTTTTATAAAAGGCTCAACTATATATATTCTACAAGAGACCCACTTGCTGGAAATGTAAGTGAAAAAGTAAAAGAATAGAGAAATATGATAACATAAGTCAAAAGCTGGAGTAATTATATTAATTTTAGACAAAGCAGACTACATATCAAATTAAAACAATAATAAGATACAAATACACACCTATTAGAATGACTAAAACTCAAAGAGCTGACAATATGAAATTCTGGGGCGGATGCAGAACATTAGGAAATCTCTTTGGAGTGGGAACACAAAATGGCTCATTCACTTTGGAAGACAGTTCGGCAGTTTCTTACAAAGCTAAACATACTCTTACCCTATGATCCATCAATTGCATTCCTTGACATTTACCCAAATGAGTTGAAATCTCATGTCCACACACAAAAAACCCTATACATGAATATTTATAGCAGAATTATTCATAATCATCAAAATACTGGAAGGAACCAAGACATCTTTTCAATAGGTGAATGCATAAACAAATTATTGTACATCCACACAATGGAATATTATTCAGATGTGATGTTATACCTCTTATGTAGATTCTGTTGCTTCTGTGTCTATGTCTATTATTTTATTGCTGTCATAGTAACTACATTTCTTACTTTCTATTATAAAAGTTTTCATAACCTATCATGAATCCAGTATACCCACATTAAGAATGAATACCATATTTTGAAAATGTAAGGTCTAATGGCCTATATGACCAGTGTTGATGTGATTGTTTTTAGAATGAGGATGGTAAAAAAAATATCATGGTGAAGACATGAATTTCATATGCCACTTATGTTTATTTTAACAAAATACCAAGCCAAGAGCCACACAGCTGATGAGAGGTAGATTCTATGTTATTTATCTGACATATTTGATTTAGATTTAAATTTGCTATAAGTATAACCTATTGTGCAAAAGTATGACAGCACTTGCTATTACTGACCTTAAACTGTGTCGATTATAATTCATTTATTTTTTTTCTTATTTCTTCATGTGAACATTTAATGAAATATTTGTTTTTACTTCATACGTGACCATGTAATTTGAAAGTGTTCAGATTTATAATTTTATGTGGTTTGTACTTAGTTTACTGACATTTGTGTACATATGTTGTTTATGTTCTGTAAAGAAATCCATTCAAATTTAATTTATTTTGTCACTTGACAACTTTCACAGTATATTTACTTTTCTGTGTTACTTTGATTTTAATATTTATTTGTTTTATAATTTGGATTTCTTTTTGTTGCCATTATTGGTACTGTAAATAGTACCAATAAATGTTTTACAGTACTACAGATAAAAGGAGACCTCAGTTGTGAGCATACTTGTGAATTTTTAAAATTTATTAGATACTATGATTCATATATTAATTTACGTATTTTAATGTAGGTGATGTGCTTTTTTCAGATTAGATTTTATTACATGTCTAGAAGTTATTTCCTTTGGAAAAACAGAGCATATAATGTGTTAACAGAAGAAAAATGATGTTTTGTATTTTCTTAAAAAGTTCAAAATCACTTTCAATAATTATGTGATGAAATAATCACGACCACACACCAAATTCATTTAGAAAAATAAAAATAAGTTCCGCTTATATTGTGATATGCTTTGTGTGAATGCAAATATAAATTATGGGACTTGCTTATAGTTGCCAAACTATTTATTTTAATTTAATGTTATGTTATACTTCTAGATTTCACTGTATAGTTCCGTCGTATGGTTGTGCTGTGGTGTTCTATGTTGACTATTTTTTTAAAAGAACATGCTAATCACAGTACTATATGCCTGAGTTCAGTTGATATAAGTGTTCATAAGCCTTTTTTAAATGAAGATAAATGAATCATTAGCCTCCTATTCAAAGAGAAGCCTGTGAGGAACATTGGAATTAGGTTAGTATGAAAGTGGCAGGATACACATACTTCCTCTCTTTATAGATTCCTGTGTTAGACACACAGGTAGCCCTAGGAAATAAAGTCAGTATACCCCATCGTATTTTGATACCATTAGTTTTGTAAATTTGCCTTATTCCAGACTTTGAAATAAATCACAATAGCAGATTTTATATCAGTTTATACATTTGGACTCTAAATGTTTGTGGTTTCTAAGTAAAAGCTAGAGAATGAAAGTTGACAGTTTCATGCTAAGTATTATATGGTATCCATTATTTGTATGGCAGTATATCACTATAATCAAAAGGATCTGTGGAAGCTGGTATACATACGGTTTTGACCAAAAAAACCCAATCTTTTCTACTAAAATAAATTATTTTCATTTTTGCAAGATGACTGACTGCCATAACTCATATTTTACACAATAAAAGAGCAACATAAGGACGAAGTGTTTATTTTCTAACCGGAATATTTGCTAATACAGTTTTTTAATATTTTCCCATTAATTTCACACATTTGGTTTCCAGTTAATTTCCCACATATAGCTTTTTCCGCTAAAGCCAAATCATGTCAGACATTTTAAATCTTGTTGAGGTCAACTTTCTTTTACAACTTTTTCAGGTAGATGGAAGATGTTCCTTCTCTTAGAGAATCTAGGGAACTTTTTACTTTTTGGATATTCAAATTAGTACTTTTCTCCGTGAAGCTACATACTCTATCAGTGATGTCACATAATAACATTAGGGAATCAAAAGTTGTATAAATATAAGGCAGTATACAGAATAACACATTTAAATAACATATAGTGTCGTCTTGCCTGCAAGATCTGTGTAATTATATTTTGGCTTAATTGCCATTTATTTCAAACAATTCTTTGAAAGTTTATTTTTTACCATGTAAAATAGGAAAAATATTTCACATTATTTAAACTGTGATTTTTAGCTTTTATTAATATATTATTATATATCAGAGATGAAAAAATGTTTCTGGAAAGGGCCAAATAGTAATATTTTAGACTTTGCAGGCCATACAGTTTTTGTCACAATTACCTAATTCTGCCACTACAGCACAGAAGCAGCCGTGGACAATGAGCACATGATTATGGCCGTTTCAATAAAACTTTATATATAGACACTAAAATTTAAATTTCATATAATTTTAACATTATGAAATATTCTTCTGAATTTTTCAGCCATTAAATATAAAAACCATTCTTAGCTCATAGGCTGTACAAAAACAGGTGGAAGGCTGGATTTTACTTACAAGTTGTATTTTGTCAATTCTTATATATTAAGTAAATCTGAAACTGTACCTTTAAAGAAAAATTACAAAGACATTTGTGTTACTGAATTTTAGCCTTGAATAACTTGTGCAATTATTCAGTAGTTCCTGCAATGGAGAAAATTATTGACTCCTCTTAAGAGATTTGAGAGAAAGAACATTATGCCGTAAATAACTCAATCATTAGAATAAGCCAGACTTGGATTCAATGCAAACCTAATTTCTTACTAGATTTTTAAGCTACATTCCTCTCTGATCCTCAGTCTTCCCATGTAGAAATGAAGACACTATTTAAAAAAGGTCAGAAATTGTAAGGATTGAAAATATAAAGTCATTCAATAGTTTATAGCTATTAAAATTATTAGTTTAATGTGACTTTATCACAGAAATGTATTGGAAGACAAATTTTTATTTAAAGACATTTTTATAGAAAATTACTGATCCATAGTCTGCTGAGGAGATAATTTTTATTTATAACTTGTATTTTACATCTTTGGATGTTCTTAGTCTGTTAGTAAAAATTTGGAGGAATATAATTTAATTATTATATTAAATTATTATTATATAATAATAATTTAATTATTATAATAATTATTATATAATAATAATTTAATCATTATGTTAATTAATAATCTAATTATTAAAAATTAATATCTCACTTCTAATATGCCTGTACCATGCTAATTATCTGAATATTGCAAATTGTTTCCATTTACATATAACTGATATCTAAATTGATTCAATTTATATCTAAAAGTTTGATACTATATACTCTTGGACTTATTTAATTACAATTAAAGCATGTTCCAACAACTCATTTTAATTTGAACCTTCCATTAAATATTATAGTGATGATATGCATTTCTGTGATAACTTACAAGACAGTAAAGCTGAAATGTGGCCTATATGTGTTAAAAATGGGAGGAGGGGACGGGCATATGCACAAACAATGAGTGCGACGCGTACCTCCGGGGGAATGGACACACTTGAAGCTCGGACTTGGGGGGGAGGGAGGGTGTGGGCATCATACGTAACCTAATCATCTGTACCCCCATAACATGCTGAAATAAAAAAATAAAAATAAAAAAAAAGTATGCTAGAAATGAACTGAAATACCAGATAAGGACCAGTTAAATTCATAACAAAAAAAATACTAAATGATGCCTATATGTTAATTTCTTTAAATTTTATGTGTTTTTCCTCCCAAATTTAAAACCTACATTCATATGTTTTTAGTCAGTAAAAAAAAAAGTGTTAAAATCATAATTTTGCATATTTTAATATCACAATTTTGATTATCTTTCAAAGATTATTTGTAAGATAGATTTATGATTCAATAACATTTATATTCCTAAGTTATAAGTTATTCAAGAGAGTTAAGTACAGGACGTTCTCTATTCATCACTAGTAAACCTGAGTTCAGTCTCAAGTACAAAATAAACATAATTTTGGATTAAATTACTGTTTTCACCTCTGAATCTCTGTAGAATCTGGTGGTATCAATGTTTTTATTCTAATAGTCTTTGAATTATGTTTTAACAATGTATTTATCTGATCCAGGCTTGGTTTTAGTGATGTTTATTATATTGTATTTTAACTTGCTATATTTTCAGAATGAGCTTATTAGAGATACATGGGACAACAGCTCCATATTTTTCTAGAGAGCAATATACATTTATAAATACTTTAGTGATTTTTTTTCATCTTGAAATGGTGATGTGAATGTGTTAAGTGTAGAACACTGAAGCTTAGAACAACAACAGAATAGAATTCAGACATCAACTGTCCACTTTGGATTTTGTTTATTTTCGATAACTTATTCTGTTTTTAAAATAAAAAGATCAAAACAATTTCCTAGGCAATCAAGTATTTTTTTTCCAAACAACTTTTTGATGAGTTAAGTGTAAACGAATCAGAACCATATGGAAAGAATTTTCCTTACGACACACACTGCTTTAATGGCAAAAGTGTTTATGAGAATGTATTTTGGTTTTTAAAAATTTGAAAAATATTTTGCAAAATAGTTTAACAATTCCAAATGTGGTTTGTTCTTCTGTTCCTAGTATACTACACATCAAAAGAAAGTCTTGGAAGTGAAAATAACTCTAGGGCATGGTTAATCAGGGCGATATCCTTGAATCTGATGTTTCCCAAGCCCTCCTTAATGTCTTAGGGAACTGGGCAGTATCTGAGGGAAGTGGACAAGTAGAAAAAGAATCGGTTCTGGCAGTTTGAATAAAAACAGAATTCGTCATTATTACACAAACTTTCATTAACATAAAAGCAGAGCTAAGGGATTAGTCTAATCCACAATTAAGTTGTTCTTTTTGGAGTCCTTATAAAAGGCCCAATAAATAGCACCTCCTTCCCTACCTAATTTCTGAAACAATTGAGAAAATAACAAAAAAGACAAGAAATGAAGAACCTAATTGTGACAATAATATTGCTGGGAAGATACATGTAGGCATCAGAGAAAAATGATTTTGCCACCGTCCCTGCCCCCTTCAGTGAAGGCTATGTGCTCTGTACTGAATTTTATCTCTGCTTGGCTTGTACTTAGGGGTCTTCTGCCTGTTTCTTCACTTTGTCTTCCCTCTGTACATGTCTGTGTCCAAATTCCTCCTCTTTTAAGGATAACAGTCATATTGGATTATGGCCTACTTTCATGATCTCATTTTAATTTACTCATGTCTGTAAAGACCCTCTATGGCCACATTCTGAGATACTGGGTGTTATAAATATGAATTTTTTGGAGGACATAATTCAGTCTACAATGAACTGTAACCCACTAATCAGGGTCTCATTTTATGTACATTGCAATTCCTTTGGTAGCAGCCTTGGCTGTCTCTAACTCAAGCAAGTGTGGTTCCTTCAGGAACTCATAAGTTATGTTTGTTCGACTGCAGATCTCTTTTGAGCCTTACTATTTAAGAGTCAAAGATTGATAGGACATAAAGATTACCACAGCACTGGCCCACCCCCACTGAGTTTAGAAAACTAGCCAATCCTGATGTGAGTAACAGTTATACCTGGTAAAATTATCTTCTGTTCCCAAGGGGGTTGTCAAAAACCATAATAAAAATTACATGGACTATGAATGAGGCAATGTAGATATAAAGAAAATTCTTGTGTTTAGTATCTCCAGGATGCTAGATTGTTTATGAGAGTGGTCCAAAATCTACTGGGAACTAAAGTTGAGTTGAAAAAAACTTGGCACTATTTAGTTTTCATATACGGGCAAAATATAAATTTAGGCATACATAAAACTTCATCCCTTTGAGACTAGCATTTGATGTTTTCTTATGCAACTTCAATATACAATAGAGGCAGTTAGAGTCGGGGTTTTATTTTTGGTTTCCTTCTCTCACCTCCATAATTTTTAAAATATTTTAATTAGCATTTTCCCTTTGACATGAAGGATTTAAACATAGACCCACATTAGTGCCCTGAAGTGGAAACTGAATTCAATTACTTTGCAAATTTAAAAGCAGCAAATAATGCTTTGCTTGCTAACACCTAAAAGGCCTTTACAGATCGATCCTCTTTTCTCTGTAATTGAATCCTGGCCTCAGCTGCATCTGGTTGTGGTGTCTCAGGGTGTACTGCAGCCTCCTGCTGGCACACACATGCTAAGTATTGTTCAAGGTCAAGATGTGGTATTCTGCACCCAGAGTTTGCCTGCACCTGCTAAAATCATGTGTAAGAGTTAAATAAAATGATTTTTTTTATTCTTCATGCCTTGCACCCCTTGAGGATTGGTTTCACTTGAAAATAAGTATGCCAATGAAACTTGAAAATAAGTATGCCAATGAAACTTTTTTTTTGTATCAAAACCTCCATCTCCCTTCAATCATTGGTAGTTTTAAATCACTTTATTATAATTGCCATAATCTCATCTATTGGATAGCCTGATGTATAATTCAAAAATCAGGAAATATATTTCAAGAGCTCTTTGAAGATTGTGATTTATGATCTGAATTTGATTTGTAATAAGTCTGTAAGTATTATGGACCACATACTGTACAGATTTCTAATACATCAATTATGTCTTAAAAAAATTATTATAAAATTAATCAATGGAGATGTCATTTGGGACATCTGCTTTCCTTTTACCCCTAACTCCAATCTATGTGTTCCTCTATAGCCAAGAAGCTGCTGAAGTCAGGTAGTTGAGTGGGAGTGAAGGCTGTGGCTTTATTGGAGTCCTAGTGGGCTATTAAGGAGTTTGGACACCAGTGTTGGAAACCCCTGAAGTGAGGATTGGAATGTGGGAAGTTCATGGATGTTCATGGTCATGCACACTCAAGTCTCTTGTGAGTAAAAGTGATTTCCCTGATACCCAAGAAGCTTGATTAGTGGGCCAAGTCCTCTTTACTCCTAAGAACTAGGAAAGGGTAAAGAGACAAGAAACAGAAAGGCTTCTTGTTGCTGCTGAGGAGACTTGAGGCCTCTGCTGCTTTGAATAATCCCTTGGTACAAGGACCATTTTATCTTCTAAAAAGTTGGGATTATGGAACTCCAAGACCAGAGTACAATTCAACAAGCAGAGAAAATCTCTAAAGGAGCTCTGCAGCTCTAAAAAATAATTATCAACCAGGTAACACTGATCAATTTGCTAGATCAATGAGTGCTAACCAAGAATTAGAGCTGCCGAAGAATTGATCTGACACCAATTTCTTATTCTCATGCATTTCTCTGTATTTTTGGAACTGATCATTACAGGTTTCAGGGTTCTACACTTAAACAATCACATTGTCATTTCTAGGACAAAAAAAATTACTAAACTATTTATAAATGTGTATTATTCTCTAGAAAAATCTGAAGATGTAGTTTTTCATATAACACTGGTATAATAGTCCTGTGCTGAAAATACATCTCAATTAAATGCATCATTATGAAGATTACTAAAAATAGGCCGTGGATCAGATAAATACATTGTTAAGATGTATTTCAATGCATATTGGAAAGAAAGCATTGGTTCAATTAAATTTTACAGAGATTTGGAGGTAAATACTTAGTAATTTAACCCAACATTGCAATTATTTTATATACATTAGTAAACTTAGGTTTACTAATGAATAGAGAATGTCCTTAAGGACTTAATTTAGCTCCTGTGAGAAACTCCAAATTAGGAACGTAAATGTTGTTGATTAAAAATGTAGGTCTCTAAGGTGACATATTTGTTAAATTGTGTACATCCTCACACTTTTAGAAATTTTGACTCTCAAATGCTAAGTGACATCAACACTGAATAATTAACAAATTCAATTAAATAGAAATGTAAATTTTCATCCCTCAAATATAGCATTTGTTTGTAGATATTTCTAAAAAATAATGTATCTGATTGTAAATACAATTTTATTTTCAAAATGTTGATTAAATTTAAGAAATTAGAGGCTACATCCTCTAATCATAGCAAACATACTAGCAATTATTGACAAAGAATATTAATTGTGTGGAACTTACAATCACATTTGTACATGCCTCTTAGATTTAATAGGCCAAAGAAAATCAGTGGTGGTGAGGTGCTTTCTATTTCTGTATTTTCTTTTAACCTGGGCTATTTATAAGCAGTTGTGAATTAACAATATTTCAGCCTCTTAATAGTTTTGTGCTGATGTATGGGTACATTCTTTTGGATGAACTTTAATGTTAACAAGTGAGAAAAAGTAATATCCACTAGATGGGATTATAGAAAGGGAGGATAAAAAAAGGTGGTACTAGAATGGGTTTGGATAGAATAAGGACACTTGTGTTTTTTTTTTTTTTAAATAGCAGTTTTAATTTTTGGCTTCTTCTTTAATAAATCAATTTAAATAGGAGGTTCATTTCTCGAGTGAAAGATTGTTGACTACTCACCAGAAAAATTACTTCCTTCAAACCCATTGTAAATTCTACTCTGCATTTGTCTGAGTTGGCATGTACATGTTGTGAGTTGGATTGCTTGAGGTGGGATGGAATTCACCTTGACATATCGCTTTTTTTTGAGGATCCGTGTATAAGATGTGAAATCATTCCTACATATTAAAAATTAATAAAAATAAAAGGCTTAACTTTCCCTCAAGAGCATTATAATTTTGATTGTGCATCCTGAGTTCTATTTAAAAGGATTTTTTGAGAGTTTAAACTTCTTTGCTAACTAAAGACAAGTCATATTAAGGGAAAATACATACTTCATTTATATTTAAAACTAAAGATAATAACAATTTGATTTACTCTGCTCTAATTGATTCGGCTTGCTTTAAAAATTATCTGCTGAACAGGTATTCTAGATGATTTTTCAGCAGTGACATTTCACAGCTATTAAAGTATCATGACTTTATAGAAAATGCTAAATCTGGAAAAATTGCTCATTATTTGAGCAGACAGCTTGGCCTTTACTGTCATCATTACTTGCCAAAATGGTTAGATAATTTTTACTTGCAGTGGGCAAAGAGAAAAGCAGATGTATATCTTGTTGTTTGTGTTTGTTCTCTAGAAAAATCTCATCAGTGTTTACATTGATTTATAGTTTTGTCATATAAAGTTTCATTATTTTTAAATATGTAGGATACGTTTTTTAAATTTTTCATCACAATATTAATCTTTAACCATTTCACATCCATATTATTTTTTGATAGAATTGTGAAAATTTTAAAAATATTTAATGTTTTTATTTTATTTTTTCTAATTATTTTTAGTTGAAAAAAATATATAGTTTTAACATATACAGTATGATGTTTTGAAATATATATCATAGAATGGCTAAATTGAGATAATTAACATATACATTACTTCACATGCTTACTTTTTATGGTGGGAATACTTAAAATCTACTCTCTTAGCCATGTTCAAAAATACACTAATAAGAGTCATGATATTGTACATGTTTTGTAATTATTCATGTCTAACTGAAACTTTTTACTGTTTATCCATCATGCCCTCAATTCTCCTTTATATGTACTATGTTTTCTTTCTTTATTCATCCATTGATGGATATTAGGTTGATTTCATACCTTGGTTATTATGAATATTGTTTGCATTGAATCTGGGGATATTCACCTTCCTGTACCTGGATATTTATATCTTTCTTCAGATTTGGAGAATTTTTTGGTATTATTTCTTTAAATAAGCTTTCTATCCTGTTGTCTCTTTTCTGTCCTTCTTGAATTTCTATAATTCAAAAATGTGTTCTTTAAATGTTGCCCCATAAATCTGGTAAATTTTCTTCATTCCTTTTAATTCTTTTTTTATTTTCTCTTCTGAATGTATATTTTCAACTAACCTGTCTTTGAATTCACAGATTCTTTTTTCTACTTGATAAATTCTCCTATTAATGTACTCTATTGAATTTTTCAATTCATTCATTATAATTTTTAGCTCCAGAAATTGTTTATGTACACACACATAATTTCAATATATATGTTAAATGTCTCTTTTTGGTCATTTATAATTTTCCTGATTCCACTGAATTATTTCTTTATATTTTACAGAAGTTCCTTGAGCTTTTTGAAAAAAAATTTTTTTCTTTGGCGATTTGTATATTTTCATTTCTTTGGGTCAGCTACTGGGAAAGTGTTATATTCTTTGGTGTTACGTCTCCTTGGTTTTCCATATTGTTGCATTATGTTGATTTCTGTGCATTTGAAGAAGCAGAGATTTATTCTCGTATTTGCAGACTGACTTTGTTTCAGAAAGTCCTTCACTAGTCAGCCTTTGTAGAAATTCTGAGCAGGCTGTCTTGTGTGGTCTATGATGACCTTGCTTCAAAAGTTCTCAGGGAGGCTGGCTTGGTACCTGGATCAGAAAATGATTTGGACTGGAGCTTTTGTCTACAGAGTTGAATATGCAGCCTAAATCCACTGGTGTGAACGTGATTGAGGGGGTTCATGTGGGTTTTCATAGACCTGGGTTCATGAGAGCAGACATGGAGCCTATATCTGTGGAAGGCAGCCTGAACCTTGGCCTTATGGGGCCTGACCTGATTTTGTGCTGAACCTAGAGCCCAAGTCTGCAGGGTCTAGACAAGTGCTGGGATGGATATGGATCCTGAGTCCATAGGACTGGCCTGGTGGTGGGATAGTCTTGGAGACTGAGTCTACCAGTGTGAGCCTGGGTCCAAAGGGACTTTTCTGGGACCTGGATCTTCAGGAATGGTCCTGAAACTTCTGTCTGATTAGGCTGGCCTAGAACCTGAGTCTATTGGGGTGAGCCTGGCCCCTGGGTATTCTGGAGCCAGTCTGGACCTTGGTTTCTCTGGAGATTGGGGCCACAGAGACCAGCTTGGAGCCTATCTAGTGCTGGAGTCAGGGGCTGCAGGATCCCACCTTGTGCCAAAGCAGGCTTGGGGGCTCAAACTGCAGGTACTAGCTTAAAGTTTTGAGCTTTGGGTACCTTCCTGGCACTAGATTTTACTGGGGAAGACCAATTTTTAGAGTGTAAGGCAAAGTCCAGTGCTCTTTCCTTTCTTCTTCTCTCAAGTGGAGGGTATCTCTCTCCATGCTGTGCTTCCTGGGGTTTAAAAGGCATGATGAAGATAATATAAACTGTTCCTTCTACCCTCTTCCATGTGTTTTTTATTGTTTCTGTGCTATAACCAGGTGTTATAATCTCTCACCTGGTTTCCTTAGCTCTTGTGAAGGTATTTTTGTTCATAGCTAGTTGTTCAAATTGATGTTTCTACAGGGGTATGAGCACTAAAAAGTCACATTCCAACTTCTTATTGGTGTACATCCTGAAAATAAATTTAACATGCTCAAAATGTTTTCCCTATGAAAGAATAGAAGTAATAGTTAAAACTGGTGCTAGAACCATGTATATAACCATTGAGTTTACCTTGGAACTGTAAAACATCTAAATAGCTATTCCTTTCTGACTTATAGATTCTGACTTAATAAAACTAAATCAGAACACTGAATTTTTTTGGATGTGTAATATTAAGGAACATGGTTATAAAAATTCTTACCAGCCATTACAGTGTTAAAAATAATACTATTTACTTAAATATAGTATATTGAAAATGCATGAAAAAATGAACATGGAATTATGATTATTTAATATGTAATTATTATTTAATATGGAACCAGAAAAAAACAGGCCAATGAAAAACTGTTACTAAAGGCTCACCCAAGTATAAATTTTTAGTTAACATATAAAATGATTATGCTAAGCTCAAGGACAGCTTTGAAGAGCAGTTCCATGATTCTTTACAGTTAATTTATATTTAAAAATCTCAAAATGCCTAAGAATATGTGTGTCCAAAATTTATATTGCTCTCTTAATCACAGAGGTTGAAAAAAGATGGGTTATTTTGGATAGTTTTTCCTGCTAAGAATTTCTATTTAATTTGTAACAGTACAAGTTATACATCAGTAAATTTTTATTTAGACTTAACATAAGCTTTTAAGGCTATAATTGGAGACAGAAAGTATATTTATTTTGTTTGAGCATAATTTTGTTAAGATCTGTTAGCAAGTCTAGAAATCCATCCAACAGAACTAAAATTGATATAGACATGCATTGTGGTATTATTTAGATGAATTCTATATCCTCACTTTATACATATGGATCACAACTGATGCTAGAAAACATTCTTATAGCAAGCAATCAGATTGAAATCATTGAGAGATTGCTGGGAGGCTTTTTCATTATTAAACACATGAGCTTGTCATACTGAAATACATTTGGTATATTTACTAAGGGTAGGCCATAAATAAATTTATAGAACAAAAGTACAGTTGCATGATCTTTTACCATATTTAGGTGAGCAAAAATGCAATTCAAAAACATGAAATTCTCTAATGTATATCACATAGCTATTTAACATGGTTTTGATGGCAATTATTGGGAAGTAAATACCATACCTTTCAGGATATAAGACATTTCAGTGCCTAAGGTTAAACTGGAATTTAATGTGTTAACATTTTCCCATAAAGTTTGACCTCTGTTCCCTCATGGTGTTGCCTTTGCTTAACAGCTGTTGTCACCAGCAAGTAGTGCCTTGTCTCCCACCTCCTATTCTGGCTTTGCGTGACTGTCACTACTGAAGCAAATATGTTTTCAGTGCAGCTTCCATCCTAGCTTTTCCCCAGAGCCTTAGTAGTCAAAAGTTATTTGTAATTTAGAAGGAACTCAACTGTAGCCAGCTGTTCCAAAAAGAAAAGAAAAAAAGATGTCACAGGTTGGGCATTTCTGAGCAATACAGTGTGCAAATCATGCAAACTACCCCCAAGGTTTGTACCTCTCCCATCCCCATCATCTATTCCACCCATTTTTATTCTCTATATAGCAAATAAGATTTAAAACATGAAGTATGGTAAGTAGTAAAAGTAAATGGAAAGAAATAAAGATTCATCTTTGCTCTTTTTACTTTTCATCAAAAGTATAGTATACAAAACAGTGCACATAATTATACAGCTTTTGACTTTTCACTTAGCTGAAAACATTCATATAACTAGCATCCAAGTGAAGTAGAACATTATTATCAGTCTATAGCCATCTTGTAGTCCCTTCTAGTGACTACACCCCAAAGATAATCACTATCCTAACATCTAACAGCAGAGATTTCTTTTACCTCTTTTTGTACTTTATATAAATGGAATCATACCACATTCCTTATTTTGTATATTGTCTTTTATTCAATAATGTATTTATGAAATTCATCCATATTATTGCGTGTAGTTATAGATAATTTGTCCTTTTTGCTATAAAATATTCATGGTACATTTATCAAAGCTTTTAGATTCAATATCAATATACAAAATAGAAAAGAAAGTGAATAAACACAATTCACAATAATATAAAATATTTATTTTAGGAATAAATCTAACAAAATACGTGAAAAACCTCTATACTAGACACTACAAAGCGTTATTGAAAGAATTTTAAGACGACCTAAATTAAAGGTTGAAAATCCATATTAATAGATTGGAAGACTCCATATTGCATAAATGTCCTCCTTCTCCAAATTTTATACCCTAATAAAAAGCCCAGCAGGACAATTTTGTAATAAATAAGCTGATTCTGAAATTAATACAGAAATTTAAAAGATACTAAGTTATAAAAAAAAATTCTTGAGAAAGAATAAATACAGAAGATTTATATTACCAATACTAATACTTATTATAAAACAAAAAATATTTAAGACAGTGGTTTTGGAGCAAGGGTATACATTCTGAAGAATGAAACAATATGGATACAAGAAAGACTTTCACAGATCTTGCATCTGGTTTTCAACAAAGGAAACACTGTGGTTCAGTGAGGGAAATGATTGCCTTTTTAATAAATGGTATTAGATCATGTTGATAACCAAATGTAAAACGGAACCGTACTTTACTTCAATCTACTAATCGATACTAGGTGGATTGCAAATCTAAATATGAAAGATAACACAATAAAAATTTTTGAGGAAAAAACAAGAGATGATCCTTATTACTTTGAAGTAGAAAAAACAGGAAAAAACGGATTAATTGGCCTATATGAAAATTTAAATTTTTTGTTTTCCTAAAGACACAAGTATTATATTCTGATACTGGAGAACAGGCATTGCAAGACTGTATTCCCTAAGAAAAGAAAAAAAAAACAAAAAACATGTAAGACCTAAAATTGCTCTGACTTTCTGCCTGGAGACCCTTTCGAAACCACATAGCAGAGAATGAGAACAAACTGAGAACAAGCAGAGAACAACTGAGTTGCTGAGCTGAGGAGAGAAAAATCAGAGTTCGCAGAAGCTCAGGGAATTATAATTTGCAATCAGAATAGCAGGAAAAAGGGAGCATTTCATAGAAATTGCTGAAAGAATTTTGTTATGACCCTCTTGGAATTGTGGCTGAATACTAAGCTATGTATCTGTAGGTTGAAACATCATAAGGACTAACAAAAAATGACTACTGGGATTTATGAGATCTTCAAATGGGAAAAAAAAGTCTATAAAAATGTTAAAGAATCCCATAGACATGAGAATCAAAGAAAAAACAATAATAGAACATCTCTAAGCACAATATAAATGTTTGAATTATTTTTACATGCTATTCTACTCAAAAATAACAATTTTAGGGCTGGAGAAAATATATAAAGTAACTCAGAATACTTTCTACTTTAATGCAAATTGTACTTTACACAGGATTTTACCGGATGATGTTAACACACCTCTTGCAGTTGTATGTAAAAGGGAAAATTAATTATTATAAATAAATTAAAAAAGAGATTAGGGAAGGTAAAATTGGATATGACAGACAAACAGGATGTCAACGGAATGGGCTTTCTTTAAAAGAATGAAGCCTCACTCAGTTCAGCTGCTATAACAGAATACCATAAGCTGGGTGGCTTACATACAAAATAAATTTTTCACATTTCTGGAAGCTGAAATTTTGAAATGAGAGTGTCAGCATGGCTGAGTTCTGGTGAGGGCCCTCTTCCAGGTTGCAAACTGCCAACTTCTCTTTCTGTCATCTCATGGCTAGAGAGCTCTATGGGGCTCATTGATAAGGGTACTAATTCCATTCATGAAGGCTTCATCCTCAAGATCTAATTATCCCCCAATTACCTCATACTCTGATACCATAATATTGGGGGTTAGGATTTCAGTACACGAATTTGGGTGTGACACAAACATTCAGTTCATAATAGATGAGTTCATCTCTACATAATTCTTTTCCTGTCTTCCCGCATTGCTTAACAGTGAATGAGAAGTTTTTTAACTTCTCTGTAGAATTTCTCTGCAGGATTGATAATGATGATGATGTTGGTGGCAATTTATCTCCCTAAAAAACATAAACATGGAAATGGGAACTTTAAACGATGAAATATTTATAACATACCCTAAAATGATTTGTAATTTCTTAGTAATTGTCTGATTATTCAAAATTCCAAAGTATTTTTGATTTAGGATCATCACTCATGCAACATTCTTAAAATTAATTTTTGCTTTTCCTCACATAAATCAGGAAGTTCCATCAGCAAAATTCATTTCTATAGTGAGAAAAAAACTAAAAAAGCCATGATTAAAGGCTAAAGTGGTCAAAAGAGTTTGTTAACTTGCATAAATGTGATGTCAGAAAATGTTCTCCTTCTTCACCTTGAGAATGAGGTGAATCAAATATGTTTATTGCAACAGAGAATATCATTTCTGATGTTTGAAAATGGCTGTATCACTTTTCAACTAGAGGTGAACTAGAATAGTTTCTTTCAATATAAATAACAAAAGAAGATTACAGTTTTCTCAAGATTTCATTATATACATATCTAAATTTTCTCACCAAGACCAGATCCTCACCTAGTGCCCAATCTTGGTTTCTATTACCATACTCCAATAAAGGAAACCAATGATCCTTAAATAAATATCAGATTTTGAGGGAAAGACATATTCAAGATGATCATGCTAGAACATCTTTTAGTGTCAAGAAATAAGGAAGTATATGGTGCCAGGAGGTAGGAAAGTGACACACACAAAATGTATGTCAAAAGAACAGAAGCTATCTAAAAAACTACCAGTGGCCAAAGCTGGAAGAATATTAGCAACAAAATAAAGTAGCATTGAATTATAATCTAAAGTATAAAATTAATATCCATGTGACCATACTGATATAAATTAATGATGGAATAAATAAATGAGAATAAAAATAATATCCCATATACAAGAATTCCAAATAATTCCAAAATATGTAGATATTCTGTCCTCAAAGAGCTAGAGCATAACTCCCTACTCCTTAAGTTTGGTATGTGGTGACTTCCTCCCAAAGAGTACAAATGCAAAGAGGAGTAAAAGAGTAACTTTACAGTGCAGAAACTAGACAAACAATATCTAAGCCAGGTAAACAAGATGAAGGTCAACAGTGATGAGTGATTTTGACAGTATGTAACCTTAATATGATTTGATTAGAATAGCAATTTACTCCTATAGTCTTCCTCCCCCAAACCATAACCTCAGTCTAATCATAAAAAGAATATAAGATAAATCCCAACTGAGGTATATTCTACAAGATACCTGAGCAGTACTGTCAATCATTAAAAACAAGGAAAGTCTAGCAAACTGTTACAGCCAAGAGGAGCCCAAGGAGACATGCTAACTAAATCCAATGTGGTATCCTAGATGAGATTCTGGAACAGAAAAAATACATTAGGTTAAAAACTAAAAATCTGAAAATAGTATGAACTTTAACAATAGCATATCAGTATTTCTTCATCAATTGTAACAAATATTCTATACTAATTTAAGATATAAATAACAGGAGAAGCTTAGTGTAAGATATGTAGGAACTCTCTGTATTATCTTTGCAATTTTTCTGTAAATCTAAAACTATTCTATAAAAGTTTATTAAAAATAAAAAATATAGAAAAAAGTTCATTAAATCAAATTCTATTCACATACATTCCAAGTATACATTCCTACCTATCTACATACATACATGTGTATATATACATACAGACATTATAGTCAGTGAATTTTCATCTGTATCCATTAATTTAACTTTAACATTTTACAGACAGAATTATGGAGGATTGTATTATAGTTTTAAAGATTGTAGAAATAGGCATCTCTTTTTAAAGATTCTTTTTAAAGACTTTCATATGAATTTTTCTCTGAGATTAAGTGTTGGAACTTGTCTGACCACTACAGGGAGAGGATAGGAAAGATTTTGTATTTTAGTAGCTCATTTTATTTAGAATCAGTTTTCATATAGTTTAGAATTGACTTGAAAAGGAAGCTATACCTTGAACCTCCCCACGCTATAGGCAGCCAGCGAGAAAGGATGGGTGAGTACAATTAGTGTTGGTGTTTAGGTGATGGGAGAGGAGTATGGTTGGGATGAGGCAGGAATGCTCTCCAGATGCTCAGTTTCATTTTCACCTTGCATTAAAAAGAAAAAAAAATCACCATATGGTACAAGCAAGTGGAAAGCTCAACTGTATAGGTCATAGTGGTATTATTACTTTAACTAGAGATAATCTTTAGTGATTAGTGCCTCATGGATTTTACTATGTAATGAAAGCATCTGTTAAACAAACACTAAAGTCACTAAGTGGCGTAGGCAATTTCAAGAAGAGACCTGTGTAGTTCATATACTTCCCATTTCAATAGTATATGTACCTATATATATATATATATATATATGCATGCATATATGCATACATACACTGCAGACCGTGAATTTTCATCTCTGTCCATTAATTTAACTTTCTTTGTAACATTTTAGAGACAGAATTGTGGAGGATTGTACTACCATTTTAAAGATTGGAAAAATAGGCATCCCTTTTTGTCTCTTTTTAACAGGCTTCACCTGAGCCAGCCATTTACCAATTATTTTGCTATTTAAAGAAATCATGATGCTAAAACAAAAGCCTCTCTTAAATAAATTCCTTTAGTAGCCCTAACTCCAGTGAAAACATCAAAGCATCTAAATGCAGCAAGAGGCCTGGCTTTCCAGTGATGTGGAGGGAGCAAATAGCCTTTCCACCTTTAAGCATAACATATGCTGTAACTTGAAGGAGAAAAGGTCTCAGAGGTATCCCAATACAGTGTCCTGTAATTAAACTCAGATGTATGTTTGACCCTTACACTCTCACTTCCCTCAAGATACTTGAAAGGAGAATAGCTCGAAGGCATGAAAAGTTTAAGCTGTGTTGGTCGCTCTGGAGGATGAGCCTTATGTTTTTACAAAGAAGTGCCTGTGTCCATCATTTCAGAGGAAGTTGTTTTCTTAGGTACCCAGGTCATTGATGGTGTTTTAAGTGTTGGTAACTTCTTTTGTGTATATGCACAATGACTGAAGTGATGTTAACAAAAAATTATGTGTGGAATTGTCAGGAAGAAATTGCTTTGAATGGTATGAGCAACTTAGATCAAATCTACATATTCTAACGGCTGATTTATTATAAACTCTCAGTGTTTTTGTTAGATCTACACAATAAATTCGAAGGAAGAGTTAACAAAGTGTTTAAAATGTGTGGATTTAGTAGCCGGTTCACATCCTTCTTGATGAAGATGACCATTTGGTATCAAAAATATATGGATTGGTTCTATATTCCATCCAAATTTCTGAATTCCCACTTGTGTTGTGCCTGTGAGCCAGCACCTGAATATATGGGCATATGCAAACACTTTTAAGGTTTTGAATCAAAGGCAGCAGATGCTTTTTATGCAAAGTCCTGAATTGTACATTATGGATCACTAGGATTGACACTAAGAGGAGTCATGTGTCTAATTCTTTGCATCGGTGTGAGCGAAAATACGTACAACAATAGTAAATTATCTTAACTTCTCAGGAAATACGAATAGTTTCATAGTGAGAGAGTGGTTGTGTGAGTCAAAAGCATAAAAATGCCAGCCATAAATAAAGGTGAAAAGCCCTCATCCCCACTGGGATAAAATAACATTACATTCCTGAGATGCTGACTAGGGACAGACAACTTCTTTGGAGATTTGTTTGGTGCAAGAGTAGAGAGAGAATAACTTTAAATAATTTATTACCACACTGCCCCAAATCACAACCTTGAACATAAAAGGAGAAAATCTACTTTCAAATCAATTTTGCATTGACAAGTGGGGAACTAGAACTCTGACAGAAAAAGTTATCTTTGGCAAAGATTTATATCTCTGAAGATAAATGCATATTATACTTTATATGTGATATTTTTATCATCTACATGTGTATTTGTTTATAATTTTAGAGTTAAAAATATCAGAAGTCTTGAAAGTTTGTTCTTCAACCCAATACAAATGACCAATATAAAATGGAGCTGTAGATTTCATTTAATTAATCCAAGTACTACTAGTTTTCAGGGATATTTAAAGAATTAAATTGCTTGATTATTGGATTGTATTTTCACACATTTAATCTAAAAGCAGTGTATTGAGTACTTTTACTCAGTAATTATAGCAATGAAATTTGAAAACTTCTACAATTAGTCATATATCTGAACTAAAGATCATTAACACAAGATTTGTTCCTAACTCTATGAAAATGAAGAATTGAAAATGAAATAAATAAAATCAATTATATTGTTTGGTTGTTTTAACAGCAGACAAATTATAGTTTTAGCCCTCAGGGAAACTGTAGGTTGCTGCTGGCTGTGGAAAGACCACTTTGGCATTACTGCTATTTTCTTATCTGTCAAAATCATTTAATCACACTCACCTTGTTCTTCTGTATGTTGTTTGGCTTAACAAATTAATGGCTCTAAAGTGCTTTGAAAATATAAATCTCTATATAAATAATAAAACATTATTATGGCCTTGGGATAAGTCTGAGGAAAGGAGGGTTAAAGTGTAATTACTTGCCTTCTAAGATTGTAAAAGTTTCAAAAAATAAAGTTTTTCAACTTGTTATGTCTTACTTTGATATAAACTCTTCTTAGGACAACCTAAAAGAGTTATATTGCATAATTTAAGACTATGTAAGCCCTTATAATTGAACCATGATATTCAAAGACTGTGTACTTTAGCCTATAATATTATTAAAATTAAAGCAACATTATATCCTCTATTACCTTTTACTAGATACTCATTCATGTATTATTTTATATGTTTGAATATTATCAAACTAAAAAATATGTGATGATATGGGGAATAAAAACAGCTAAAAAAATACGTTTTCTGATCTCAAGAAGCTTTCAACTTAATCACGGAGCTAAATGTACACAAATTTCCTGAATAAATATTTGGATGATTTTAGAGATATTAAAATATGATTTTCTTAGAACTGTAGAAGAAAATGAGATAATTTCTGACACCAATGTGGTAATGTAAGATGGGAATGCAGTCAAGCTCAGGCTGTTTTTGTTAATGATCCAGCACTGAATGAGGTAGATTAAACTTGGAAATGCAAAGATAACTTGGAAGGCATTCATGGCAGGAGGAATAGCTTGAACAAAGATAGGTGAACAGAAAAACACAAAATATATTTAGGAAATCAAATTGTTTAGGAGTTTGTGATGTGTCAAACTAGGTAGGAGGAGATAAAACTCTAAAGATAGGTCAGCACCTGGTTGTATAGGCTCTTGAATGACAGACCAAAATATGTGGGCTTTATTTAGTGGGAAATTGTGAACTACTTCTTAAAGTCAAATAAATATTTTTGTACAAGTTGTTTTAAATAGTAGAAAAAAAGACATTTTATTCAAGATGAGGTTATGTATAATTCATTTAGAAATGTCCTTCTTTCCTACAGTTAGAAAAATAAATAATCTGTCAATTTGACACTAGGCTTTTGACAACATATGATGTTGTTAAACTAAGGCTATATTAGTATGAAAAAACAAACAACTGAACTATTCTCAAAGTTTAACAGAAAATTATTTTAACTAAATAGTAACTTTTTACTTATTACTGTATTTATAAGATGAGTTAGATTTCTTAATGAGTCTAAATTACCCCATAGCTATCTCTATGGAACTTAAATTTTAGAGCATTTCTTTAGAAATGCTGAACTTGAGAAATGTTAACATTTGCTCTCATTCAAAAGATAATATAATTTGAAAAGCAAGGTCCTCACTTCCATGTTTTATTATTCTTCAGTCAGTCATAGTAGTGACAAAGTCTTCTTTGGGAAATTCCCTTGGAGACAATATTGAATGATTTGGAAGGTACATTGGAGATGATTTGGTCTAGACATCTTGTTTATAGATGAAAAAAATTAAAGTCCAGAGAAGGAAAAAGATCTGTCCAAGGACACATAGAAAGAAACCTGGCAATCAAACCCAGATCTTATTTCCTCAATTCAATGATTTTTCAGGTACAACATTCTATTTTCAAAAAACATTTTAAGCAATATTTTAAAATATCAACTTCATATTAGGTTCAATCAAATATATTTTCCTTTAATTTGATTGCCTTGAAAACTAGATTTATTAATTATGTCAGTGAATTTGGTTACAAATATTAACAAGTTATACCTTTGGGATTTCTATTTTATATCTTCTCTAAAACTATTGCTTATGCAACTTCTAAGTACATATTCCAGAAGAATATTTTTCTTTGCTAACTTAAACTTATGAATCATTCATTTTCCTAATTATATAACAAATGATACAATGGTTTTGTATATATTATTTTTGAATATATATAAATTGTTATACCATATTTAGTACTTTTGCTTGACTGATTGGTTTAAATATTTTATTTGAATTATAATAGATTCCACCAAGGAAAGACTAAAGGGAAATAGTCTTTCATTGTTAATAGAAAGAATTTCAGTGTGGTTTAGGATTTCAGAAACCAAGAATGATTTATAAAATAATAGGGTGCAGTTGCAAAAGGTTTTGACAATGATGTGTGGTTCTGTAATGTGTAGTTAGTTATCTTACATAAATATCATCAGGCTTAATTTTCCTTAGTCATTTTATTTAGTTGTGTTTAATTGATTTTCATAGAATTTTCATTGATCCAAATTTTCTAATTATTTTCCTAGGATAACATCTTGCAGCCTTAAATATATAATTCTACTTGCTATACAGTCTATTCTCCGGGGGTTTTATTTGGAGCATTTTAACTATATCACAACATTTTATAGTCCAACAAATGTATGCTGAGTTGAAAGTTGAGAAATATAACACATTTTACTTTTTTAACTCCACTAGACAGAAAGTGATCATGACTGAACTATCCTAATTATTATTTATAAAAACTCTGTGTAAAGATTTGGGAGAGGGAGATTACAGAAAATTTTGTAGTGATATTGCATCACTTTTCTTCTTTTTCTCTTTATCCTTCTTTTCCTTTTATTTATTTTTTGCTTTAACTTATCATTCTCGTCTTTCTGAGTGGATATTGCATCAAAATAACTGTAAAATAATAAGGCTACAGCAAGGATCGATTACATAATTTGCAGGGCTGATTGCAAAATGCAAATTCAAGCTGCTTAATTAAAAAACTGTATAGACTTTTAAAACGTGACAGCAGAGCATTGAATCAAGCATGTGGCCTTTCTAAATATGAGACTTTGTATGACTGCACAGGTCACATGCTTACGAAGCCAGCCCTTGTTACAGCTTGCAAAAGTAGACTTATCTAAATTAGGGATAAGCACAAATTTCTTGCTTCATCTTTATTTTTTTCCTGCGTTCCTGAAAAGTTTTTCATAAGACAAATTTCATCGCAGAGAGGTAACTGTAGTTTGCCTCATTTCTAAACTTATGTGCAGGTGCTAATGATCACAACCAAATGTTTAGTTAGCATTTGTATTAATTTGCTATTGCTGCTGTAATAAATTACCACAAATTAAGTGGCTTAAAGCAACACAAATTTGTGATTTTTTTTAAAGACCAGAAGTTCGAAATGGGTTTCACTAAGCTAAAATCAACAGGTGTCAACAGGGCGGCGTTCCTTCGTGGAGGTTCTAGGGGAGAATCAGTTTCTTTGCCTTTTTTTTTTAGCAGCGGCCTGCATTCATTGGCTCGTGACCGCTTTCTCCATCTCTAAATCCAACATAATAGCATCTTTAAATCTACATCACACCCTCTGATTCTCTGCTTTCATTATCACATTTCTTTCTCTCTTTTAAGAACTCTGATTACATCACACCACCTGGATAATGCAGGCTAATCTATCTATCTCAAGTTCCTAAAAGTAATCATAATGGCAAAGTCCCTTTTGCCATGTAAAGTAACATATGCACCGGTACAAAAGATCAGGATGTGGATATCTTTGGGTAGCTGTTTGTCTGCCTACCTTAGTATTTCTTGTATACATACTTTTTACTAATTATAGTAATTCTTCATAGACAGTGTTATATATTAACTTCAAATTTTCCTGACCTAGAAAACATCTAAATAATAAACTTTTCCTAGACTTTATTTAATCAGATGTCAAGAGCCCTTCCACAATTTAGTTTAAAATAAGAAAGACACCTACATTTTTTTAAGCAGGAGTATCATTTTACCATCAAACACCGTCTGTAACATAAGTGAAATAACTTGTTTTTTATCTACTTAAGAAAGACCTAAAACTTAATGTTTATAAAGCATACATGTTCTTTCTATATGCTATGAGCGTTCTCTTTCTTTACACACAGACATGCATACATTTATAAGTTCATATTTTGTTATATCCCTAAAAACTGTCAGATTTTTCCTACCAATTTCATGTATTCATTATTGCTTTGTTTTTATAAATCCAAATTTTCTAACCCTTTCATAAATTGTAAAATTCAGTACTTCTCACAAATAGGTCAGTGAATATTTAAAAGTCTTGGTCTTGACTATGTGGTCACTGTTTATTGCATGTATAACCCAATAATAGGAATTACAGGGAATGTAGAGTATACATTAAAAGTTTCCGGGGGAACCTATGCAGATACTCAAGCAGGAAACATAAATTAAATAAAATAAGATACGCATCAAGTCATGAGCAGGGTGGTCTGAAGCTTTATCCTTAATCTGGAAAGGCTCTTTGAAAAACCCGTTTGGCAGAATATATTATTAGAGTGGGAGGATTAGGCTAGACGAATGAAAGAAGATGGTCCTCACAGTAACCTAATGGTATAGGCAAAAACTTCAGGGTATCAAGCAGAGGACTAATGGAAGGGAAGCAAACATGCTTATTAGGTAGAATGGAAAAGACCAGCTAATGTTGCTGCAAAATACAGATTCTATTGTTAAGAAAAAATACCAGAAAAATCCATAACTTTGTAATTAAATAAGTTTAATCTCCAAAGTAATATAATTATTTAATATATGTATAATGATTTTACATATTCAAAGTATGAATCAGCTAGGGAGATTTGAAAGGACATTGTATTATGGAGTCTAATATGTAATTTGGGAGAAAGGTTCACAACATGCTGGGGAGAGAGATGGGAAGAAACAGTCTAGGAGATTTGGTTGTAGGTATGTGGTTTCATTTCTGGATTCACTATGATGTTCCATTGGTCTGTACCTCTACTTTTATTGTACACCAATATTATGCTGTTTGGGTTACTATAGCCTTGTAGTATAATTTGAAGTCAGGTAATGTGATACCTCCAAATTTGTTCTTTTTGCTTAAGATTGATTTAGCTGTTTGAACTCGTTTTTGGTTCTAAGTGAAGCTTAGAGTTATTTTTTCTAGATCTGTGAAATATGACATTGGTATTTTGATGAATCTATAAATGACTTTGGACATTATGAACTTTTTAAACAATGATGATTCTACCTAGCTATTATAAATGGTATTGAGTCCTTGATTTGACTCTCAGTTTAACTGTTATTAGTATATAGAGATGCTACTGATTTGTGTGCATTGATTTTGTAACCTGAGACATACACATACACACACATGCACAACAGCAACATGAGATAAATGCCATGTGTATTGGTACATTGAAAGTCACATGAAATATCTAAACATATGTGATGATAGTAATAATGCCAGGTATTTTTATTTTGAATGTTTTTATATGCTAAACACTGCCCTTGGTGCTGTGTAAGAGCATTTAAGTGATTTACCTAAATGACCAACAAGTAGATACCAGGATTTAACTCTTGGTTTTTGAACTCCAAAACCTATACTTCCTCTGGTTTACTAAACTAAAGACATTAATATTTGGCCTAAAATACATTCCCTTTAAATGTCCAAATATTGTTTGATGTTAGAATCATTAAATATTAGCATCAAAAAGATCATAAATGTCATTTAATACATAATGATATTCAATGTAGGAATTGCCACTCCAACCACCACAGAAAATGGTTACTTAATTTCTACTTGAATACTTATACAATAATGGAGAGTTTATCATCCCTAACTTCCTTTTTGCATGGTCCAGTGATGAGGAAGTTCTTCCTTATTTTTAACTGAAATCTGCTGCCCTTTAATCTTCACTCTCTATCCCTGATCTTCCCTCTGAAATCATACACACACATCATATCCCTTTTCCACAAAGTGTTTGAAAAGAGCCATCACAAATTACAAGTGAAGTATCCTCAGTTGTTTAAATAGTCCAACAAAATGTACATATCCTTCACCATCTTGGTGTATTCATTATACTGTTCAACATACTATAAATAAATTAATGTTACTCATTTGTTTCAGACAAGATACCAATTTCCTTTATGCTGTACTGGCTCCAGAAGATAATCTCTAACACATTTTGCTCAATTTCCCAACTTTCTATACATCAGCACTAATCAATAAAATCAATGCATTTTAATCAATTTCTTATATCTTCCACAATTAAAATAGATACCTGACTTCTGATAAAATGAGACCTTAGTTCCAGCTGCAATACGAACACCTGTGAGGCTGGAACTCTGGAAATCTGAGAATAGTGCAGGCACTTAATCATCATTTACACTTCCCATCTTTAGTGCTCAGCTGTGAAAGCCCAGCCAGTGATCTGCTGAAGGCTTTTCCAGTAAAACAGAAGAGACATAAACCAGGGCACATCAAATATGCTTAACAAGAGCCTTCTCTCCAGCTGTCAATGAACCACACAACACAGAAGATGCACAGTAGGAGGCTCTCCTATCGCTGACTTTTGACTAGCTAAGAGTGTTTGGTTAAACATTTTGAAAAGTGATAGGTGAGTGGGGTCTTTAGTTGAAGTTATGGGTCAAATTCCAGGCTTGCAGTAGCACATAGAAAACAGAGAAAAATAAATTACTGGGCTTTCAAGTATCTATAGACATAAAATACTTCATGGTATGATTGAAAGCTAAGCTCTATTTTATGAATCAACATAAGTAAAAAATATTGCTAAAAGAAAATTAAAGCTTCTGAAATTTATTGTCAGTAAAATAATGGCAAAAGAAAGTATGGAAGGGTGGGTTTCAAAGACAAAGCAGGATATAAACTTGAGAGTAAAGGAAAACACCTTCCTTTTTTGCCTTATCTTAATGCCTTGGAACATGGTGACTTATCTTAACACTGTCACCCTGTCCTCTTAGTCATGATATGTATAAACATATTCAAAATAAAATAAAACACTTAAGAAAAACTTCTTAAGAAGAAATACATTCATTTGAAACTCACTTTTAAGAAGAAATTTTACAGGGAGATCTGGTTATTTTTTTATATATGTGTTGTGTGTGTGGATATATATATTATCTTTTTTGTGTAGACATGGCTTCTAAATTCTACTTGTGTTTATAAATTTAAAATTAACATATAGAGAGATGCGAGTTTATGTGTGTATATTTATGTGAGTATATATATGTATCACACATATATGGAATATTCAATTAGTGTATTAATGACATATTTTTAGGTATTATTGATGCACAAGAAAAATACCTTTGTTAACTTGAGATTTATGTTTTCCCCAAAAGTTAAAAATAGGATTGAATGTTGCTGCATGAATCATTTATTTATGGATTAAGTAGATCTATTAATAAAATGCCTTATATCTTAGTGTAATTTACAGATTTAAATGTTTTTACAAAGTACATGTCATTTGATGCTCTCAATAACATTTAGCCTTCAGAAGGCTTATGGTTATCATTTTTCCTAATTTAGAGTTGAAGATAATGAATTCTATTATGGTTCAACTGATCAGTAAGTGAGGAAGTACCCAAATTCAGTTTTTCTGACTCCCTTACCTGATCTTTTTTTCTGCCTTTATGCCACTTTAAAAAAAAAAAAAAGAAAAAAAACACAACCTTTACATATATAATTGATCATTTTGTAGTCAGTAAGTCTCCAGTAGGATGCAGAGTTAGATTTGCTATCAGTAAGTCTTGATGGATAAAACTCTAGTATCTTAAGAATTAATTCCTATCTGCCCAAGTATCTAGAATCAATGCTTTATCATGTTTTCTTTGACATTTTTGTTCAAATATATATATTGTTTCATTTTTAATTGACAGTTAAAATTATATATATTCATTGTGTATAACATGTTTTGAAATATGTATACATTGTAGAATGAATAAATTGAGCTAATTAAAATATGCATCCACTCACATATTTATAAATTTTTGTGATTTATAAAAAATTTATAAAATTTTGTGATAAGATGCTCAAACATATTTTGTGTGATTTTGATAGTGAGAAACCATCAATTTAAAAAAGTAAGAGCTTTTCCTGAAGAGTCCCTTATTTGAAACAAAAGAACTTCCTTTTGTATTTTCACAAAAAATATTTTTCTTTCTAGATTATTCACAGACTGGTAGGGAAATAGCCCTGTTTTTTTTTTTTTCTTTTTGGAGGGGAGGGTAATTTTATGACTCAAGTGAAACCATTCAGAAACTATAATCCAGTCCATATGCTTGGCTTTTTGAAGTCTGCTTAGTACTCCATTAGGGATTTTCCATTTGTACTTCTCAATCTGATTTCGATAAGACGCAGGTTCCCTTCAGCGAACTGACCTGGTGCAAACACGCAATGGATTAATTCCATAATAAATTATGGGAGCAATAAAGCTTTCTAGACCAGTTTGCCTCCTAAGTAACAATCTTTTTATGTCATCTTATAAAACTGAACTTACGTTTTATTTGTAAGTCATTCTGGGCATAATAAACTGTTTGAATTTGGGGCACTTAGTTTGGGTGTGGAACACATTCTTTCTTGTTGCCTTATTTTATGATGGTTCTGGAGCTACTTATTAACCAAAGCACCTGAAAGTTCCTGGAGGATACTAACATTTAGTCAAAATAAGATCACACCAAAAATTACGTGGAAATATGGACTCCATATAATTCTGAACTCCAGCTGTTTTTCATCTATTTCTATTTCTATTTATTTATACGTAGAGTAAATCCACCATTTGCCATCCATTGTTGTAATGAGATCACTTTGCTTCAGTTTTGTGTGAAGTTATATTGCATAGAATATGCACTTAGGACCTATATAAGATTTCTGTTAGGGTGGGTAAGCTCATTCAGGCAAATAAACAAAAATGTGAATTATTCGAACAGTGGGTGGCAGAGATGCCACCTGATGAACAGTGGGTGGCAGAGATGCCCAGAATAATAATTCTTGGAAAAATTGTTTGTTGTACTTTTTGCTACCTTTTTGCACCACTGCATCTCAATCACTCAAGGAAATTTAATTTGCAGAGTTTTTAATTTACTTTGGCCAAATGTGCCAGAGTTAATAATCTCTATTCCAGAAATTTATAAAGGCAAACCAAAGTAAAAATTTAGTTTCTCCTTTCTATTCTTTTTGTGGGTGGATTTTTTTTAAAGAAAGCCGAATATATTGTACTTGAAGAGCTTTCTTAATTTTTAAAATTGGCAGAACTTTCTTTTTAATTTTTTTTATTTTTAATTATTATCAGTACATAATAGTTGTATATCTTTATAGGGATCTTTTTACCTTACACTGAATCAGTAAATTTAGAAGAAATTTGAAAATTGTTGACGAAAAGGGTAAGATGCTTTTGATACCCAAGTACTCATGGCAGAAATAGCTTATTCTTAATGAATGGTTACTGCATTTACCCCCAGATTCAGTGTAGGAAAATGAAAAAAGAAAAATAGAGTCACAGGCGGAGTTCAAAATTTATGTCTACCACTCTAATTGGGAAATGGATATTCAGTCAGAAAAAACCCACTTCCTTATGCATAATATCTTTCATTGAAAATATGTAGTATAAAATAGCAGTTCTGTCCTCACGGAATACACAAATTACCTTTGGTGAGTTCTGTCTAGCCAGCTTCATATGGCTTTTGGAAAGATTAAATGAAAATATATATGAAAATGCTTCCAAATCTGTGATGTAGCATAGAAATGGAAAGAACAAAGATATTGAGGTAATATTAATTCAGGTCAATTTAATTGATTTGATTCAAATTTTAATGTTCACTGAATGTATTATAATGAAATAGTATACTGATGATGACACTATGCAGAAACGAGCTTATGCACCATCACCTTACTTCACCACAAGGATAGGGAGGGCTGCTAAGCATTGATCAAGGAAATAACACTAATAAGGCATGTTCTATAGATGGTGAACTTTAATGGGGCGAACCTTGTAACTTTTAGGCTTTCAAAGTCAGTTTTCAATGTTTTAGTTTTTATAAGTCATAAGAGTATGTATTATAATCGTTGTTTTAGGGCTGCCATAACAAATTAAACAAATTACCCCAAACTTAAAAAAAGTTTATTCTCTCACAGTTCTGGAGGCTAGATGTCTGAAACAAAGTATTGGCAGGACTGTGCTCCCTCCAAAGGCTTTAGTAGAGAAGAATTCTTCCATGCCTCTTCTAGGGTCTGGTGGTTGTCAATAAACTTGGTATTTCTTGGCTTCTGGCAGTATAACTCTAATTTCTATCTCTGTGTTCACATGGATACCTTACTTCTGTGTGTCTGGTCAGTTTGTGTCCAAAGCATCCTCTTCTTACAAAGACAGGAGTCACTGGATTTGGGGCCCAACCTAATCCAGTGTGGTCTCATCTTAATTTGATTACCTCTGCAAAAACCCTATTTCCAAATAAGGTCACATTTATAGGTAATGGTGTTCAGAACTTCAACGTATTTTTTTGAGGGGATACAATTCAACCCACAAGGAACTTACAAGATTCAAAATGTTTGTGTTTTTAAATGTAGGCAGCAGTGTAGGCAATTTGAAGACTTTGGTCCTAGAACTTAGGCCTTTCTTTAGGGAAAAATAAAAGTGCTTCACATGGTTTTGCAAAGCTAATTAGATTTTTACATTGGAGCCATATCTAGAGTAATAAAAGGAGTTCTTATGTAGGTCTTTGTTCTATGTATTTACATTTTTACAGAAATACTGAACAGTGATGAATATCCTGTTGATGAGAGAATTAGGAGTTTGTGTAATCCTGTGTCATGGCTTTCTGTGTTACCATTTTTTTTCTCATTCTCAAAACTTGGAAAATAGGGTATTGGAAGAAAACAAAACCAGAAAGAGACCATATAGCCATTATTTTTATATTCCATAGTTTTCATTAATTTAACATTATCACATAAAACTCATTCTCATACTTAGGTTCATCATAATTACTATAACTTAATAATCATAATTTTTGCCTTTCAAAAAGAGGTAAAATGATGTCTCACAACAAAACATCACTATCACCTTGTTTAGAAAACATTACATTAATATAATACTCTTAGAACAATATTGCTACAAGAATACTCCCCAAAATTTAATTTTTTTGGCCAACCTGTTGTTTAAGAAAATTATTCTGTTAAATAATTGATACAAAGGCTTAAAACTAATAAATGAATAATTTATCATACTTGTCCAATAAACATTTTTATAACATGGGAGGTATTATTTAAATCTGCAGTGTTAAATACAGTAGCCATTAGCCATATAAATCAACTAAACACTTGAAGTCCATGTATTATGGATGAGGAATTGAATTTTATATTTTGTGTTTAATTTAAATTAAAATAACCACATATGGCTAGTGTTTAACATACTGGACATCCCATTTCTATCAGCATTGCAAAAAGTTATAGAGACATGACTATGCTTTAGAATATTGTACTCTTTATGTCTCCAGATGGGTTCAATGTAGCAATATTCACAAATTAAAAAAAATTAGAAAAATAATTTATTTTTGTTCACATGAATATTAAATTTCTTTCTTGCACTAACAAAGAAAGCCTTAAATTGGGTGGGATAAGAGGAGAAATGATGAATTATTTGGCTATATCAAAACCATTAAAGAATAAAATTTGTTCTGGCACAATTACTATGTATGTTATAGCTCATTTAACTAACTGCTCATTATCCCATGAAATGGAAAAGCATCTTGGTGCTCAATTCCATCTGGCTGACTAAAAGGTCAATGAAAACTACTTAGAAAGCCAAGTGAACCTGATTATTTCCTAACAGAGAAAGGCTTAGACCTAAAATTCTATTCATATATAATAAGTATCAATTGCCACAATTTTTGACAAATTCACCAGAGTAATATTTAAAAAAAATAAATCCTTTAAATGAGTCAATTTTAGCCACATGGGGATATTTTATTATTACTATTTTTTAATGTATAGTTAACAGTGTAAAAAAAATTGGAATCCTCTGTTTTTCGTCCTTTCAGTCTATGTTTTCTGTAGAGGCAGAGATTGTGGCATATTCTTTTTTTTTTTCCTAGTGAATGTGTTTGCAATTTAATAGGGATTTTACAGTATGCATTTAAAGAAAATATGAATAAGTAAATTAAGTCTTACAGTTATAATATTTATTTAGATTTCACATAATCAAAACATAGTAATAATTAGACTATTTTGTTCAACTACTGGTGAGAATTTTAAATATTTGTTCCTACACAAGACTACATTTTATATAACCAGTTTAATTTAGGAGTTTGCATGCTGAGTCTTACCTGTAGGACTTTCTTCATGCTGTATTTGCCTCTTGGAGGTTCTTTTTTAACCTCACTTACAGGATAGTTCTCATATTCACTCATCCTTTTGGCATCACAAGATGTAGAGAAAATGGCCAGATAGGTTATGATTTAAGACTATGGACCCAAACAATTATTCATATTGTGAAAATATGGAAAGATAATTGGAGGCCTAAAATAAAACATGGGAAATATAAGAGGAATAATTCATGAGAAATGATGCACCAGAATGTCTTACATGTATGAGAAGAGGACATATAAGAAATGTAATAGATTTTTCATGAGCTTACTGAGAGTATTTGACTATGAAAATGTCATTCACACCATCAATTCTTCACCTGTATATAAAACATTATTGACTTGTATAAATTTGGTTTTCCCAATTAGATTTTGAAGTATTATTCTCCAAATATTACCACTTACCAAGTTGTTGTCTCTCAGTTCTAAACCCACCCTTCATTGCTTGCTCTGTTTAAACCAAGGGGATCCCTTTAGCTATTTTTCTTTCGCCAGCTGACACTATGTGAAGCTCTGTCAGTAGAGGGTACTGGAGAGACACGGAAGGAGGAAGGGGTTTTTCTTCCTAGTTCTTAGGAACTTTAGCTGGTTCCTGCAAACAACTCCCCAGAATGCTATTCTGGATGTGCAGATGTCTTCCCCAGTACCCAGCTCCTGCGGGCCATGGTGGCAGGCAGCATGCCGTCGTCAGCAGTTTCTTCATACTGGAAAGGCTCCAGTGAGACACCTCCTTATGCACGGCTTTCTCTGGCATGTTGGAAGGCTGGTTTCTAGCAAGTTCTGCCATTATGTGTGGCACCACAGCCATTTCTCTGCCATTTTGTGATCACAGACATTCCCTCTCTAACAAAGCCCAGATCTCAGCCCTGGTAGGGAAAGAATTCTTCCTTGTATGCTCTAGCTCAACCATGGGAATAATGGCTGCTCATTTATAGCTACTGTTCCTATATTCATTAGAGTTCATTTTAACTCACTATCTAATCTCTCATTACTCATATCTCCTGTAAGCATTAATAATTCTGTATACTCATTTTTCCCTGTTCAAATTACAGTGTAGTTTCTCTCTCTTGATTAGACCTTGACTTACACAGTGGGTATCATTGGTATAAAGCCAAGCTAGTATTGTTCTATTGCTCTCTTTGATTACTAGCCAGAGAAGTGTTAATATATTGCATTCATCTATTGATATGTAATGAGTTGAATAGTAACCTCCAAAAAGATAGTTCATGGCCTCACTCCCAGAACTTGTGAATGTGGTCTTATGGGAGGGAGGTCTTTGTAGATGTAATTAACTTAATAATCTCAAAACTAAATCATCCTGGATTATCTGGGTATGCTCTAAAACCAAATACAGGTGTCCTTATAGTAATGAATCAGGAGATTAGCCAAAAAGGAAGACAAACAAGGAAGAAGGCTTAGTTAAGACAAAGACAGAGATCTCAGTCTTGGAATCCCAAGCTCAGGAAAGGTTGGAGCCACCAGAAGCTGAAAGAGTCAGGGAAGGATACTTCACTGAAGCCTCTGGAGGCTGCATGGCCCTATTGACACCTTGATTTCAGACTTTTGGATTCCACCTGCAAGATAATAAATTTTTGTTTAAAGCCATCAAGTTTGTGGTAATTCATTAAGGTGGTCTTAGGAAACTAATACCGGATGTGACTAGAATCCAAATGAAGTTGACTAGAACATTAATAACTTATCATCCAAGTTCTAAAGGGACATAGGTGTATAACAAACAGTATTTTCTTCTACTGGATGAAAATGAATATCATGATTACTGTTCTTTATTAAAGAAATATTCTATTATAACTTATGCTTATAATAGCACTGGAATAAAGTATGATAGAGTTCATATAAAACATTAAAGCTAATAAAAATGTAAGGAATAATTATAATAATGCCATTAATGATAATTATTACATGTTCTCAATACATGATATATTTTTAACCTTATATATCCCATATCTAAACTCTTTAGGGATGCTTTTTGTGTGCATTCTATAAAATGATAGAATAATTGTAGTTGATAATCAAATAATACAAATAAAACACTGAAGATAAAAATAGCCATAAAGATAATTGTTACTTTGCTAAGCACTGTACTTGTTTTTTACATTTAATATTCAAACTCACAATGAAACCTAACAATCTTATTTGTTTTTTTATATTTATTTACTAAGAAGACAAGTGAAAAAATTTGAATCATATATAGAAAATTCTCTGTCTAAAAATTCCAATTGTACAGACTTTTGAGACCCCATTTCCACATTTTATTCTTCAGAACATTACATCAAAATATTCTTAGAGCACAAAATTTACCATTTCAATAAGAAAAAAAAGTCTTTATTATATTCTTAGAGTCCATATATTCCTGCATAAAATTATAATAGTGATTTATTTTAAACTCCTAAGAATTAGAACATGGAGAAAGAAATTTACAAGTTAGCCTAGCCCTAAGAACACATAACTGTGCTTTTGTTGTACTTGTTATTTTTATGCACATAAAGAAACAAGAAGTTTAAAACTAATAATAATGATAATAAAGGTAGTGTTCTCTTAATTTCATCATGTAAATTAACACCTTTTTTTCTTAAATTACACCTGCTTTAGGATCAAAGTACTTCCAGATTTATGATTTCTTATGAGGCAGTAGTCCAAATTCAAATTTCAGGAAAAACTCTGTGGGTCAGCTTTCAGGAACAGAAGGAAAAATAAACTATCTAATTATTGGAAATTTCAAGGAAATAAATGTCTTATGCCAAGTCTGGAATATTTAATTTTTTTCTTGAATTAATTATAGTTAACAAAATCTGGATTTGTAGTTTTCAAAAATAAATGAAAAGACTTAAAAAGCTTACTTAATTTTGTATGCTTCTTTTAAACCACATTTTGATGAATTAAGTGTAAATGAATCAGAAACATATGGATTAACGCTCCTTAAAGTATTTATAAATAGAAGAGAAAACTAAATACTTGGCAAAATGTACTTTGGGCTCGCCACACAGCAATCATTTGAACATTACTTGAGTTCTTCACCATCAATGGACAGGGCTGGTTTCACTTTCCCAAGTTGCTTTGAATGTGGTGAAAATATCTTGTGTAAATTAGTAGAACCCATAACAGGAAATTCTTAGTTCCCTCTGCCTAGACAGCTAAAATTTCAAATGGCCACCAATATTTAATCATAAATAATCATAATATATATTGGGAAATATATTACTTTCTCTTCATTATTTGAAACATTTACTTTATCTACAGTAATGTTACTACAATAACATTTGGAATATAGAAAAAGATATCAACTAGATTGAGGGTAAATGTTGAGACTACTGTAAGAAAGGATAAATAATTATAATTTGAAGGAATGAAAACACATGACTATCTGCTATTAAGTGCTTTATACAATTGTGTAAAGAGTCAAGAATTTGTATTTTGTTAGTCTATGGTATATTTATATTGCAGTAAATAATTATTAATTTTTGTTTCATCAACCTACTTTTGGATGTTTGAAGAATCCAACACACTATAGGGTTACAGAGTGGTAGGTGCTTAATTATGAAACTATTATTAATATTTGTTGATTTTGGATGTCAATTTGACTGAATTAAGGGATACCCAGATAGCTGATAAAGCATTACTTATTCTATATCATTGTAATAATTATTGTCAGTGATTCAGTAGGCACTGAGGCTATTTCTCTTCTGCTGAAAAGGAAACCCAGGTGATCTGGCACTTGATTAGAATGATTGGGCTGCCCCAGGTGTGTCTGTGAGGATGTTTCTAGAGGAAATTGGCATGTGAGTCGGTGGAATTAGTGGGGACAATCTGCCCTCAATTTGAGCAGGCACTATCTAATCGGCCAGTGGCCCAGATGGAACGAAAGAGCAAAGGAAGCACAAATTCTTGCTCTCTTCTGGAGTTGGTGCACATCTCTTCAGCTCTTGGATGTCAGAGCTCCAGGTTTCCTAGCTTTTGGCTTCCGGGACTTGCACCAGCAGTCCACCAGGATTTTCAGCCTTTGGACTTGAACTGAGTCACACTACTGGCTTCCCTCATTCTCCAGCTTACAAACTGCCTATTGTGGACCTCCAAGCCTTCTTAATCACATGAGCCAATTCCCCTAGTAAGTTCCTTCTCATATATTTCTCCTTCTCTATGTATGTCCTATTGGTTCTGTCTCTCTGAAAAAAACCTTGTGTAAAACATTAATGAAAGATGCATTTTTCTCAGCTTCACAGTTTTCATTTTTTGTTTCACATATTACAAAATGCTACATTTAGATTTCAGCAATAGTTTTCCAAATTTCTTGAACATGTTTCATCACATACAGACTAAAAGGCAGTTTTTTGATATGGTCTTTATAAGCCAATCAAATTAGTGCATTATGGGTAAGGCTTTTAACCAAGCATTTTGAGTATGAAAAGAGGCATCCAAATCCAACACAGAAATGCTGCTGTGGTAAGTTTTACATCTTTTTCCTTGGTCTATATAGGATACAAGTATTCAGATACTTTCAAGACATTAATTGGAGGAGCTAATAATAATATCAGTACCAATCCTTGGTACTGCGTTTGGCCAGGCACTGTGTTATCTGCTTTATGTATTTTTTTTTTTTAGTGGCAATTCCATTTTTAATTCCTTATTTCATGGAACAATTCTAATATGCTTTGACACTGTGAATATAGACTGATGTAAAATCATAAACATTGCTGAATTTAAAATTTTAATCAAAATTTAAAGTATTTTTTATTCAGTGGTTTCTGTCTAAATCTTTTGATGATCACACCACAGAGTTCAGTATGCTTCCTGTGTAATCTGACACTGATATTTATGTTTCTATCTTCACACACCTGCACTGTGATTCAGAAAACCTGAATGGTGGTGTCTCTGTGCAAATTATTTTTCTGAGATATAAAACTTAAAAAACAGAGTAATGAATAAATTATTGACTAAAAAAGTGTGAATTCATGAACATCAAAGACACAGTTGTTTTCAACTTCAGATTGTTCACAGTCATGTTTCAAGGTAGATAAAAACTATCCAATTTTAGTTATGAATCGTATGTTGCCTTTTGTATAATCAAAAATGTGTGACATTGGTCAAAGAGTATAAAGGTGCAGTTATGCAGGATGAATAAATTCTAGCCATTTATTAGACAGCATGATGACTGTAGCTAATAATACTATATTATATACTTAAAATTTGCTGAAAGAGTAGATCTTAAATGTTCTCACACAAGAAGGTGACTATGCGAAGTGATGTTAGTTTGATTGTGATAATCATTTCACAATGTGTGTGTATATGTGTATATGTATCTCAAAACATACTGTATACTTTAAATATGTACAATTTTGATTTGTCAGTTATACTTCAATAAGGCTGGAAAAAGTATGGTGTTCTCTGCCTCTACACTGACTTCAACATGTCTCAAAAATCAATAATTGTGCTAAATTAGCATCTCGGAGTGAAATGGTTGATCACCATCCATTTGCTCATCCTCCAGATGTAACCGAAATTCAATGAATCCAATAATCTCAAGGTCTTTTAAAATTTTGACTTTTTTTACCTTGTACTTCTTGAACAGTTATTGCATTTTTGCAGAGTGTGTCTTCCACATAAATAAGTGAATTGATTCTGTTTAGAAGATAATCCATTTATCTTTTACTTCAGTTTTCTCTTTGGTAAATTAAAGAAATAAGACAACAAACAAGGAATACACATAGCCATTTTAAAATCAGGTAAAATTGTTATGTTGTCACGCATAAGGTATCCAATGATATATTCTCGAAAAATGCTAAGAGAGTAGATGTTAATTGTGCTCACCACAAAAATAATTATTATGTGAGGTAATACATATGCTAACTACCTAGATTTAACCATTCCACAATGTATACATACTTCAAAACATTGTATTGTACGTGATAAATACTTGTAATTTTGCCTGTCAATATAAGTAAATAAATTTGAACATTCTAAAAAAACTTACCCAATGACAAATGAAAATGACATAATACAATTTTTCATATCTTTCCTGTTTCATTGGTTTTAAGAATGTAGGATATGTCTCAGTAGTTGTGTTCTAAGTTGTTACGTTGGGCAGGTTTAGCAAAAGTAAGAACATTACAAGTAAAACTACATCCTTTTTCCTTTAGTGAACTGACTTTTTAAAGCCATCAGAATTTTAACATACCTCCTAGAACACTGTCATAATGTGTGGTATGGTGTCAGTTAAGATAGTAACTAAGACCTTATGAACATGGCAACCTCAGGAAGAGGTGAACTAAATGAAATAATCCAGAAGTCATAATTTAGATTGCTTCCATTCTTTGACTTAAACTATTATTCAATAAATAAATATATACTTAAGTAGACAAATTATTAATAGACATAAAAAAGTTATGCCATTGAATTATATTGTCAATTATAACAATATTCATTTATTCAACATTCAGAGCTGACCATATTTAATACTTATATGTAATCTTTAATCTCTGACATAAGTAATTTTCATATTATTGTAAAAAATAAATTCTGAGAAAGAAAGGAACATGCTACTTGCCAGGGTCTGATATCTTTTATTAAATAATAAATATATTGCTTACTTTGATTTATTTAGTAAATTTTATTTAGCTTTTTATTAGACATGAATCTGAAAAGAATTTATAAAATATGTTAAAATTCTAGTAAAGTTTGCTTGATTTTGATAAGCTTATTTCCTTGATTTACTAATTAATGACTTTGCTTGTAATTTGAAAGGTTATTCTTTATTCCCTTTGTAACCTTAGGTAGCAAAGATTTTGGTTTTTATCAGAGTAATTTTGTGCAATTTATGTTGATTTTATAACATTCTTGATTTTTTTTAAAAAGGACTAATGCCCCTCATTTATGAAATAAGCTAATTTCTTTTCAATTCTATTAACTTCCATGATTATTTTTAAATGTTTTATTGTCATTTGATTAAATAAATTACAAAGCATTCTTTCTCTAGAACTTATTATCTTAATTTAGAGTCCAAATGTTCTATTACAACTTTTTGATTGTGCCTTCCCAAAATTGGATCTTAAAGAAAAATTAAAATCAAATTTTAGAATGTTTTATGCCTAAAACAGGAAAATAACAAAGTATTTTATTCTTTTATATATATATATTCTCTTATATAAAGAGATATAGTAAAAATAATTAGTTTCGTTTGAGATATTATCACTGTAAGAGATACCATGGGAAGAGTTTTCAGATGGGATCAGGCGCGTTCAGGGAGGTATGGCCGTAGACAGGATGAGTTTTCAAATATGAAAAGAATCAACCTGCCTAGTTTAAATTCGTATAGATAAAATATTGTTAGTATGAATATTTCAGAAAATATATGCTTTATAAGAAATGTCCAGAGATATTTAACTGTCTACACTGTCCATTCTGTATTTTTACCCTTAAGAACACACTGACCAAAACCAAGTCTAAAATAGTCTGTCATTTTCCTATATTTATTAGAATCCTGACAGTCCTTTGTTTGATAAAATTAGATATAATAGTATAATGTTATTCATGAAAATTTCCATTATTATATAAAATATTTAGCCAAAACCTGACTACTTTAATTTGAATTGTGCATCTTTTAGGCCACTGACTTTCAATTGGGAATGCATATCAAGTTTACCCATGAAGTTTTATAAAAATACAGATGTCTAGTTGTATTCCAGTCTTACGGAATCTCCGTCCAACATATTTGATATTTTGAAAAGTTATGTTTTAGGATTATTATATATCTCCATATTTTTCTGCTTCAAATTATACCCACCTATTTTCATAAAATCTGATATAAAATTCAATGATGTCTTGAAAATGCACTTGATTATTATTCTTAGAGACATTTTGTCTACTTTTTTGAAATGCCTTTATTATCTACATTGTCCATGCCACATAAATAACCAAATTTCCTTGTCAGTTGCATTATTCTTATTATAATTTCTCCCCACATCCTTCACATTTAAAAATAGCAGTAATGAATTAGTGACAGTTATTAAATATTTGTCATCTACAGATAGTTTTAGATTTACTCTGATACTTGCCTAAAATGTTTGCTATATGCTACGTAACAGAGTTTGTATCTCCCACAAAAAAATGACAGCATTAGAGCCTTATGGTAAAGGACTATACCAGATGCTTTAAACTATTCATGCTTCAAGGAATATACTTTTGGGTATAGGCTTTAATGGGATTCCTTGGGTGCAAGCTTTTGACCTTACATCTCTCAGACAACTTGCTGACTATAACAATGGACTGAGTCAGGATTTCAAGGGCCCATTTTATCTAGATAGAGACAGCTTCATAAAACAAACTATTGAAACAAGATGCCTCAGAACAAGAATTAATTACATAGTATGAATTAACTCATGAACAGAATTTTATTATGGATAGTTGTTTGAAGTAATGCTGACTTTGTTTTAATGTTTTATTTTCTGATTCTATGAAATAGATCTTTGTCTTATTATACTTTCATTAATAATTCACAAATTCTACCTTTGTGAAATGAAATAAAACATTTTAAATGATATTAGATTCTCACTGATTCCCCGAGAATTCAGAAACTCTTACTAAGTCTTGTTACTTTTCATGATAATTAGGTTAATAAGAATCTACCCTCCTTTTAACTAGGATGTTTTTGAGCAAATTGTTGAAAATAGTGCTTATTTAAAAAGGTCTGATGGCGATGTCACCAAGATAGTGGAGTAGAACGTACCAACCTCATCCCCCCCAGGAACAAATAAATAATACAGACAGCAAGTCACAAGCCAAAATAGCCCAGGAAGGGCTCAAGGGCCCATTAAAGAATCTGCAGCAACACAGTAAACCAAAATTATGGCAAATATCTACATCAAAAGAATTACTGGTGAGACTGGTACACCTGAAAAGCCAGGATATGGCCAAGAACAAAGAAAATGGGTGAAGGCTATTGGTATTACCTACATGGCAAAACTACTTTGGCCTCCAAGGGGCCTACTGCACAGAGGATATCAACATTTCTTGACACTAAGGTAACAAACAACCATTCCTACCAGGGAACCCGAGAGGGAGACATGGTTATACACTCTTCCCCTACCAAATAGTGGACACTGTAGAGACTCTTCAAGAAAGGAGCCAGCACCTCTTCTAAACCCATGTGTGTCCTAATCCCAAAGCTATGGCCAACCTGTGAATGTCCACATGTCAGACCAGGGCTCTGTGGCGGGATTGCACTCACTCCGTCTCAGACCCTGGAGCCATCACTATAGAAAACTAGTTTATGCTTTGGGCACTGAAGTCAGATCCTTACTGCAAGTTTCTGAGATCTGGGCACCAGCTCAGCTGCCATAGAGAGCTAGGACCCACCTTGTCCCCAGAGCTCTTCTATCTCTGTGCATACCTGTGCTCCCATTCTCAGTTCCCCTGGCTGCTTCACAAGAATTTGCACCTCACACACTGTTACCAATATGGCAGTGGGGTACCTGTGCCTCACATCTCAGGTCCCAGAGCCATAGTCCCTCCACTGATGTCTGTGCTTCAGGTGTCAGCTCTGTGGCCACTCTCTTGCACCACTCATCAGACACCTGTGCCAGAACTACTGCAAGCAAGCCCAAAAGCCAGACCCAGTGCCAAAAGGGATCCCTTCAGCCACAACTTCTCTGGTAAGAGAAAAAGAAAGTGGGAGGATATCAATGTCCATTTCCATCAAAAGTCAAAACCCTCATTGTCAGTTGTGAACAACAAAACCCCCCAAACCCTCACTGCTAATGTGTACACCCACAGCATTAGCCACTGAAGTTCCCTGAAATCTTTATTAGCATAAATCTCAAATGATAGATCTGAATAGATACTATACAGATGGTACCCTTACTGGCACTAGAACCACTACATGCCACTCACCAAGTTCTTGAGTACACCTCCATAAGGGAAAGTCTTTTCACAATGAAACTAGTCCTTAAGGTCTGCAAGAGTTGATAGCTCCACCAAATGACAGACATCAATGTAATGCAATAAAAATTATGTTAATCCAGTGAAATGTAACATCACCAAAAAAATACAATGATCTACCAGTAGCTGACTTCAATGAAGTGAAATGGAGGTATAAAAACTGCAGAGTTCAAAACAATTATGCTCAGCAAACTTCAAGAAAATACGGAGTAACAATTCAAATGAAAAAAAATAAATGACCAAATGAGACATTTAACAGAAATATTTGAAATTGTTTAAAAATCAAAAAGAAATTCTGGAGCTGAAAAATACAGTGATTGAAATGAAAAATGCAATAGAGAATATCAACAGCAGAATTGCTAAAACAGAAAACAGAATTGGTGAACTCAAAGACAGTTTATTTGAAAATATACAGTCTGAAGAGAAAAAAAGAATAAAGAAAGATTATAAGATTTATGGGACAGCATCAAAAGAGCAAATGTTTGAGTAATAGATATTTTAAAAGGAAAAGAGAAAGATAAGGAATAGAAAGCTTTGTGAAAGAAATAATAGAACATTGTCCAAATCTAGGGGAAAATATAAATATCCAAATACAGGAAGAACCAAGGTCTCTAATCTGGTTCAATCCAAACAGGACTACCCCGGGCTATATTATAACCAAACTCCCAAAATCAAAGAAAAAGAGAAGATCTTGAAAGCAGCAAGAGAAAAGCAAATACCATATAAGGCAATTCCAATAATGCTAGAAGTGGATTTCTCAGTAGAAACTCTACAGGCCAAGAAAGAGTGAAATTACACATTCAAAGTGCTGAAGGGAAAAAAAAAAAAAAAACTGCCAACCAAGAAAACTGAAATGGCAAAGCTGTCCTTCAAAAATGAAGGAGAAATAAAAACTTTCCCAAACAAAGGAAAGCTAAGGAAATTTATCATCACTAGACCTGTATTACAAGAAATACTAGAGGAAATTCTCCAAGCACAAAGAAAAGAACAACAAATAGCAACATAAAAACATATCAAAGAATGAAACTCTTATAACCTTATGTATACTTATATCTTCAAAGAAGACTAAAGACAAAACTTTTGAAAATAATAGTAGCTGCAATGGTTTATTAAAGGGTATACAATCTAATAAATTGGTACATCAAAAACATAAAATGTATTCAGGGGAGGATTGAGTAAAAGTGTAGTTAACTATATGTAATCAAATTTAAGTTGTTATCAAGTTAAATCAACTGCTATAACTATAAAGTGTTTTATGTAAGCCTCATGATAATCACAAAGCAAAGACCTGTAGTAGATACACAAAGATAAAAAGCAAGAAATCAAAGCATACCACTGAAGAAAAGTAATCACAAACAAAGAAAGACAGGAAGGAAGGAAGAGAGGCTCTACAAAATAACCAGAAAACAATTATCAAAATGACAATAGTAAAATCTTATCTATTAATAATTAATTACCTTGAATGTAAATGCATTAAATTTTCCATCAAAAGACATACAGTGGCTGAATGGAAATAAAGTACAAGGTCCAACTATATGCTGCCTACAAGCGGCTGATTTCATCTTTAAGCACACACAGAGACTGAAAGTGAAGGGATGGAAAAAGATATTCCATGCAAATGGAAACCAAAAGAGAACAGGAAAAAAAAAAAAAAAAAGAGCAGGGGTACTCATATCAGATAAAATACACTTGAAGTCAAAAACTGTAAAAAAAAAAAAAAAAAAAAAAAGACAGAGAAGGACATTATATATAGATATAGAGGTCAAGTCATCAAGAGAATATAACAATTGTAAATATATACGCATATAGCCTTGGAATACCTAAATATATAAAACAAATATTAATAGATTTTAAGGAAAAGATAGACTGCAATAAAATAATAGGGAATTTTAGTACCATATTTTCAGCAATGGACAGATATCCAGACAAAAAAATCAATAAGAAAATATCAGACTTAAACTACACTTTAGACCAAATGGTCCTAATAAATGTATATATAGAGCATTACATCCTGCAGCAACAGAATACACATTCTTCTCAAGTGCACACAAAATATTCTCCAAAATAGTTCATATATTAGGCCAAAAAACAAGTCTTAACTAATTTAAGAATATTGAAACCATATCTAGCATCATTTCTAGTATAAAATTAGAATGGTATAAAATTAGAAATCAATAATACGAGAAATTTTGGAAAATGTAAAAATACACAGAAATTAAGCAACATGATCCTAAACAAACAATATGTAAAAGAAGAAATTAAAATTGAAATTTAAAAATATCTTGAAACATCCATCCCACCCTCTAAAAATGAAAACACAACATACCAAGTCTGGATAAGACTTCCAGTGCTACGTTGAATAGAAGGGGATAGAAGGGGGAAGAGTGAAAATCCTTGACTTGTTTCTTATCCCAGAGGAGAAGCTTTCATCTACTTACTGTTCAGTTGATGTTAGCTATGAGCTTGTTGTATATGGCCCTTATTGTGTTGAGGTACACTCCTTCTATACCAAATTTTTTTGAAAATTTTTATTATGAAAGGATGAATTATGTCAAATCTCTTTTCTGCATCTAAGATGATCATACAGTTTTTTCCCTTCATTCTGCTAATGTGGTGTATCACATTTATTTTCTTCTAGTCTCTGAATAGCAATTAAGAAATTTTTCATAGTCTAAACCGAGATTTTTCATTATGAAATATTTAGGCAGTATTAATCCTATGACCTCAGTAATTGTTCAATACTACATGTCTTTAGATTTGCAAGGCAAACTTCAGGAGTATTACATGGTAAATTATTGTTTTTTTTCAGCATCTACCTAAATCAGATCAACTATATTAAGACCAGCTTTATCATGTAATAAATATTAATCTTTGTTTTCTATTAATAACTAGGATATGAGAGATGCTATATAATTGTGAAAAACTTAGAAATAAGCAAGAAAAAAATACTACTATATGTCCTGACTAGCTAGCACACTTTCCGGTTACCTCTGCCTTTCATTGTCTTTGAACTATTTTACAGCTCCATAAGTTATAGAATACTTAAAGTAATGCAAATTATTATTGTCCATAGAAATATAAACTGCATTTGGTGGAAATTCAGTTGATTATTGCACTAGATATATATTGACCAGCTTTAGCATTTTGATATCTATTGAGCAAATTTATTTCACCATTCCTATTGGTCTGTATATGTGTGGTACTTTGAATTCTCCCTTGAACCATTGGTAACATCTTACTGGTTCCTTTGTTAATTAATGAGCTAAATAACATTTTTGACATGTTTCATTTACTATTTTTAAAGAGAGTCCTGACTGTGCCTTTTAAAAAACTATTTTCTTTAACACAGTCTCTTTAAGGAAACAGCTATGTGACTAGAGAAAGTGTTCTGTTTCTCCAAGCAACAATTTATACTTTTAAATTGAGGAAATTGGCATAGATGCCATTAAAGCATTCTAAAATATTTGAATTTTAACTAATGCTTTTAAAGGGTTAGATTTTGAGCTAAGTACTGTAGGCAACTTTTAACATATCCTTTCTCAATCTTTAAAAGTTAATTTTATCATGCAACCCTTTTTTACAAAAGTACCATAATTTTTCAAAAACATACACAAATCTAACATACTATCACACCAAATTTGTCACTATTGCAATAATTAGTATTTAAGGTAGAAGTCTACCAGGATTTGATGTTAATTCCATTGGATTCTCTTTATATTCCTTTGCCTAGAAGTTTGTATATTGGAAAGTAAAACATTGGGTTACTGAGAACAAAACGATTGTCTTTTTGTTTCTTAGCGGCTCTTAAATTTATGTACAAGAATGTTTATCACAGCATTATTTAGAATAACAAAAGCTGGGAACAACTACAAAGGGAGAATGGTTAAATACATTCACATGGTGAAATCTTTCAGCCATTAATGTATGTTCAAAGACTTTTTAGTGACAAGTTACAAAGTCTATGTTGAACATGATCCCAATTATGTAAATATAGATGTACACATAAACTCACTCACTGACCACAAACTTCAGCTTGCTTGAACAACTTCTACACTGCTAATAATTTTCCACCTCACTGGTTTTTATAATCACTTGATCTGTCCCTTTTTTCCTATTCATCATTTTTGCTACATTCGCTTTACTATCAAGCGTGGATTCACTGCATGCAAAGATCTGATTAGGCTGGACTAAATCCCAGTTCCCTAAGCTATACATCGAAACACTTGCTCTCTCCATGCCTTCAGAACACATCTGGAGAAAACTGAATAGACACAATAATAACATCAACATAAACCATTATTATCAACCTTAACAGTGTCCTCAACAGTCATAGGACATCTTACTATTTTTCTAGCTATAGTTTCTTCCAGTTTCTTAGCTAACCCATCTCCCTCTCTCATTGTCAGCTGACAACCTTAAATCATAGAAGAAATATTGTTCCTCCTGTCAAAAATCATTTTTCCAAGTTCCCTTGGGATCACATCACCTCCTAGTTTTTTCACTCTGTTGCCCCCCACCTTTTTTTTTTTTACCATGAACAATAATTTTCCACTTCTTCCTTTTCACTAAAATCTTCACTAAATCACAGTTTCAAACTGTGTATACAAAAGCCTAAGGAAGACCTCCACTTGAATGATATCTCACAATTAATGTGTTCAAAACTGACGCTGTGATGTATCCATCCTAACAGGCTTCTTCTCTAAAGTTATATCAGAAACCTTATGTCTTATATTACACCTACTTATACCTTACCCCTACAATACAATCAACCACCAAGTACTTCCTAAATATATAGAATTTATATTTCATAACTGACTTATTAAATGTTTCTTAATTTCTTAGAAGTATATATTGAATCAGTGTAATTTGGTACACATCATATTTTTTTCAAATTTTCCCACATTTAGCGAAAAACCATAATAATGTTCCTTAAAATTAAGGTCCCCTTAAGAGGATGTAATATCCCTTAAAAATAGACATTTAATAAATAGATTGAAATTTAGTATATACTGTAATTAATTACCTAGTGACATGGTAAAATTACTCCACATAAAACATTTAAAGCAGGGTAGCTTGTCATATATCTAAACTTCTTTAGAAGGAGTTCTGCTTAAGTCAGGAAGATGAAATACATTATCTTCCAAACTTCTTTTGAAGTCTGTAATTCTTCACATTTCAAGAACTTTTCAATGGATATATTTTTTGCAAGTGTATTCAACAACCTTCTCTTCTGTATATTTTTCCTCTGCTTTCTATTTTCTGACTAATGTGAGATTTTGATGAACATTCTTCCCAATTATTCTTTGTTTGTATGTTTTAATCTTTACAACTTGGTTGAAAATAGTGAGCATTAAGGTTTCCAAAGCATACACTGAAATGAAATTCAGGAGTTTCTTTTCACTGAGAGAGAGGAAAAAAAAAAGGATTGGAGTACCCAAAAAAAGACTGAGTTCCAGCTCAAAGAACAATTTTTTTTCATTATTCCTAAATCTAGTAGGTTGTTGATTATACATTATAAATATTTCTTTCAGAGCAATTGCATTTTAGATCTTGCTTGCTTCCATTTGTACTAGTCTCAGCATTCTAAATTCTGTCAAATATAAACATGTCTCAAAGATCTGCATGATACAGTTCTAGAAAAACACAATAGATACCATTTACTGTGCTTCTAATAGATGGTAGCTATTATACTAAATAGCTTACAAACCTATTTTTTTCCTTTAATCTCATTTCTCACTTGCACTATTGATGTTGCTGAGAGCCCAAAGTTAATAAATTTGTCAAAACTAAACAGTAACAAACAGTACTTGAAACAAGTCTCCTTGACTTCCAAATGTAAATAAAGTAATATATAAATATATGGATGTTATTTTTCATTTCCTTGGTTTTATCTATAATTTATCCCTTTATTTTTGGTCACATAACGTTTGCTTTCTCTAAAAAATAAATGGCGTTCCTATGTGTAAGAAAGAGTGTAATATAATTTTTCATCATAATAATGTTGAATGTTTTCCAAGAAATCAATTGCATTAAGGTTATGAAGTTTAACCTAAACTAAATTTCTATTAATAATTAACATTCCCTAATATTACTATAGTGTATTATCAAGCTATGGAATACACCACCCATCATTTTATAAAAGACTTTTCTGTTTCAGTTTGGCCTTGGGCAAATTGTTATGTCATCACTACACTAGAAATTAAGCTGTGTCTGTGATGACAATTACTTGTGCAATTTCCTGAAATCCCAGACGAGCTGAAACCATTCCTATGATTAAAGACAGCACAATGGAAATATAGAACTTCATGAAATATGGAATGTATATCTATTGAAAAACTGATAGTGCTTTTCCTTTAGAACAAGAGAATAAAGAATTCTGAGAAAACTATTAAATTTAAGACCACCGCCTATTGCCTAGAGATTAAATATGTTCTCTTTCATAGGTTTTCATGTTCTTAGGCTGTATGTAAAACTTTATATTCAGTCCAAGGTCTGCTCCAAATAAAGTATTATACCTTTAACTGTTTCAGTTCTGTGTATCCTGATTAGATTTTCTTCTTGATCAAAGTCCTGATTTTTACATTTGAAATATTAAAGCACTTTCACACTTGTTTCTCATTTTCAATTCAAGCAGGTGAAAAGAAAAAAGTCTTTACAAGTTTTTCCCAGAGTCTGGAGGGGCTAATTCATGATCATGAATCTCTGGAAAACAGTTTGGTTTAACCATAAAAAGAAAATGAATCTTAGATGTTTTCTGATAAGCTGCAACTCATCATCCCGATCAGCAACATCTTTTTTGTAGAAGACCTGGTATAGCTGCATCACACAAACTGAGGATAATTAACCTGAGTTTCATTTAGCTGTTTCAAATAGTGAGTGTAGAATCTTGGGCATCAAAGCTTTAGGGTCCCTTGCAAATTACAGTGGCCATAATATGTTCACTTTAATAAGCAGTTGTGTTTTTTTTCCCCCTGTTCCAAATCCAAATGCTACCATCCATGCTGTAAAATGATCCTAATCTATTATGTTTGAGTTATCTTTTTGAAGGCAGGCAGAATACGAAGTCCCATACGGAAACAATCTTTATTTTCCATTGGCTGCATATGTTGCATGTCTAATGAAATGCATTTCACATATTTAAGTATGTGATAGAATTACAACATTGACAACTTTCATGATCTTCAAAAAACGTGATGCATTTTAAACATATGGTGATGCCTAGGTCTCTTACAGGAATGCTTAAATAAAATGTATGTAATTTGTACATATGCAAATATAAATATGCTGAGTCAAATACATATATGCTGAATTAAATACATATTTTATTTGCATATCTGTATATTTGTATAAATATCAAATAGACTTGATATTTAACATGACAAGTATAGCTTTAGGGCATCTGGGATTTTGTTTTCACTTTGCTTAAAGCAATTTTAATAAATACTTTCAATAATAAAATATTGCTGAATTCCATAGTTGGTGGTTGTCAATTTGGATTTGTCTGTGGTAGGCAAATTGGTTGAGAAAGCTTTCTCTAAATTAAATCAGTAAAACAATGATCGCCATCTATATTTTGCTATACTCAATGATTTTTCCAATTTTTTACCAAGGCGAAAATTCTCTTTTATTTTCCCCAAATTCTCCAGAGTAATGCCAATTATTTTATTTTGCAAAATGCTAATCTTTTAAGTATTTTTATGAAGCATATTTTATCTCAAAATTACATCAATGATAGTACTATTTCTATACCAAGAAATCAGAAATTGCTCTAATCGATGACTAATGAATTGCTGAGAGCCAGTTTTGAGCAGAAAACCGGCTGTTTAGAAAAAACAAAGCCAATTTTTTTCTTTGATATTTCTCTTCTTTGATACTTAGGATGGCACCAAAAATGCATTTATACTTAAAATCCCTATTTCAGAGGATAAGAGAATATTTATAGAGAGATCCCTATAGTCAGTATTTTTTACACGATTTCTAAGTAGATTGAACTTTTCATGTTGTTAAGGACTTGATAATAAGCAACCTGAAAAATTTCTTTTTCAGGTGAAATTTAATGTACATTATATAAAATAAAACCAGTCCTTAAAATATCTCCTAAGTAGTAGAAGAAAAAGAAGTTACTATCAATTACGTTTAAAATGTTCTCCTTTGACATGAGAAATACTCCTCAAATTATTGTATTTTAGGTCAATTTTTGTCTAATGGCTTCTCTCATATTCTACATCATCTGCTTTTCAAGGGGAGTTCAAGATTAAAATAAATGTGAAGAATATCTCAGTCTTTTCCTACTTTGAGGAGAAAATTGTATATTTAGACAAGTGTTCTTAATTTGGGCTTCATTGACACCTAAGGATTCCAGGGAAGGGATTCAGGGATTCATGAACTCCCTCAAATTGTATACAAAGTATCATGTGTTTGTGCATTTATGAAATTTTAGAGGAAGAAGATCCATGACACCCTCACATTCACAACAGGTTAACAGCCACTGTACTATTGTAAGAGCTTCAACATTTCTCCTTGGCAGTCCTTAAGTTTACTCTACAAGTTATTTAACATCTTCTGAGTTACTTTTATTGCAATTAACAGAAACAGACTCTTATGTGCTTTTCCAGCATCAGTTGAAATAATCATGTTTTTTGTCCTTCATTCTGCAATATGTTGTATCACATTGATTGATTTGCATATGATTGAACCATTCTTGCATCCCTGAGATGAATCCCGTTCTATCATGATGAATAATCTCTTGAATGTGTTGTCGAATTTGGTTTGCTCATATTTTCTTGAGGATTTTTGCATCTATGTTCATCAGAAATACTGGCCTGTAGTTTTCTTTTTGTTGTATCTTTCTTTGGTTTTGGTATCTGGGCGATATAGGCCTTATAGAATGAGTCTGAGAATCTTCCCTCCTCCTACATTTTTTGGAATAGTTTAAGTAGGATTGGTATTGGTTCTTCTTTGAGTGCTAGATAGAATTCAGCAGCAAAGCCATTGAGTCCTTGGCTTTTATCTGAGGGGGACTTTTCATTAATGTTTCTCTCTCATTACTTGCTACTGGTTTATTCAGGTTTTGGATTTCTTCCTGGTACAATCTTGGTAAGATGTATGTGTCTAGAAATATATCTATTTCTTCCAAATTTTCCAACTTATTGGAATATAGTTGCTCATAGTAATTTCTAATAATTCTTTAGATTTCTGCAGTATCACTTGTAATGTCTCCATTTTCATCTCTGATTTTATTTATTTAAGTTTTTCTTTTTTTCTTAGTTATTCCGGCAAGAGTTGTGCCTATTTTGTTTATCTTTTGAAAAACCCAACTTTCAGTTTCATTGATCTTTTGCATTTTTGTTTCAATTTCATTTATTTCTGCCTTGTTATTATTTCTGTTCTTCTACTAATTTGGGGTTTGGTTTTCTCTTCTTTTTCTAGTTCTTTGAGATGTATCATTAGCTTATTTATCTGAAGCTTTTCTACTTTTCTGATGTAGGCAGTTATTGCTATAAACTTTCCTTTTATCACTTCTTTGGCTGTATCCCATAGGTTTTAATATGTTGTATTTTCATTTTCATTTGTTTCAAGAAACTTTTTTTATTTCCTTCTTAATGTCTTCATTGACCTACTGATCATTCAGGGGCACAATGTTGAAGTTCATGTGTTGTCGCGCCCGCCTCGCCAGCAAGGAAGACGCGGCAACAGGAGTTCTTCTGACAGTGCTTTATTGGGGTTCCCTACAA